>CAHIKZ030000592.1:157500-317500 GCA_903632075.3 Acanthosepion pharaonis | reverse complement strand
CTTGTCTCAGTAACAACATACTTGTCTAGAGAATTTAACAATTCTGGTGTGAATGGATGGCAGAACAAGGATGACATAGACATAGCAGGGTAATAGTTTACTTAGAACAACAAAGGACAGAATATTGTGGAGAGTCATAAGCTGAAAAGATATGACATATGATAGATGATGCTCTTCTTAGCAATATAAATAAAATTACTTCTGTGGAAAGGAGATCATGTTGAATAAACCATTTAGTTGTTGAATGAAAATTAGAAAGAATAATTTTTAGCAATAAATATTGTACACTATTTACATTATTCGGACTATTTATTACAACGTTTCGGCCATTGTATGCTCCAGCCTTTTTCAGGTAGTTGGAATGTTGAACTGAACCCTTTATTTCACTCACTGGGGTAGACTGTTCTAGTTCCACGTGCCATGTTTAATGGATGTCAGTTATCTCTTGTTAATTCCCCTCTCCAAGTTCTCCACTGCCTTAACCGGGTATTGAACTCATATTCTTTGGGTCCTGTCAGTTTTTCATTTTTGCACATATCAGAGTTGAAAGCTTTTTATGATTTTGCCTGGCATCTTCAGATTTCTGTAATTCCAACAGATCATCAATATGACCTCCACTAGAAGTACCAGAATGTGTGTCAAGATTCTGTGAGACATGCTTTGTTTGATAAAAACCTTCTGAAGAAAAAATGTTTTTTGCTCAAGTAAACTTTAAAATTTCTGCTAGATATGATGTCTTATGTATTTTAGAAGAAATCACCATAGAAACATGAAATTATTATGATCATCTGACTCTTCGGTCATGGATGGAAATTCATGAGTTGATTATTTATGTTGTAATTTCAGTGATCCACAATTTTTGGTTATGCTCCTGATTCATTAAATTGAACCCAGCAACTGCATAAGTTCAAATCTATTTGCACAACATAGGAAAGATAGTAATTATCCAATTTATGAGTATGAGATATATATATATATATTTACTGGGGGGGGGGGAATATAAATTATGGGTTATGATGTTCTTTATGTAAAGAACGCCATTGTTATGATAAAAAAGAATTTAGAAGGATGACAATTTTTTATCTTTTGTCATGTCAAGTTGTGTGACAGACATTTTAAAATAATTATTTAAAATAATTAAAAAGGAAAAAATCATTAATCATTGATGAGGAAAATTTTGTCAGTCTGACTTTAGAGTTGGGATATTTCTAGTTATGACCTGCTAATATTTCCAATATAATTATTATTTAAGAGGTTTTAAGATTTGATCTTTTCACTATCCCTTCTCTCTTTCTTTCTTTCTCTCTCTCTCTCTCTCTCTCTTGCATTCCTTTCTTCTTCTCTTCTTCTTCTTCTCTCTCTTGCATTCCGTTCTTCTTCTCTCTCTCTTGCATTCCGTTCTTCTTCTCTCTCTTGCATTCCGTTCTTCTTCTCTCTCTCTTGCATTCCGTTCTTCTTCTCTCTCTCTTGCATTCCGTTCTTCTTCTCTCTCTCTTGCATTCCGTTCTTCTTCTCTCTCTCTTGCATTCCGTTCTTCCGTTCTTCCGTTCTCTCTCTCTTGCATTCCGTTCTTCTTCTCTCTCTCTTGCATTCCGTTCTTCTTCTCTCTCTCTTGCATTCCGTTCTTCTTCTCTCTCTCTTGCATTCCGTTCTTCTTCTCTCTCTCTTGCATTCTTCTTCTTCTCTCTCTCTTGCATTCCGTTCTTCTTCTCTCTCTCTTGCATTCCGTTCTTCTTCTCTCTCTCTTGCATTCCGTTCTTCTTCTCTCTCTCTTGCATTCCGTTCTTCTTCTCTCTCTCTTGCATTCCGTTCTTCTTCTCTCTCTCTTGCATTCCGTTCTTCTTCTCTCTCTCTTGCATTCCGTTCTTCTTCTTCTCTCTCTTGCATTCCGTTCTTCTTCTTCTCTCTCTCTCTCTTGCATATCCTCCTTTCTTTCTTTTGCATCTCTTCGCTCTTTTGCATCTCCTTCTCTCCCCCTTGTGCACACGCACTCTTCCTTCTCTCCCCCTTGTGCACACGCACTCTTCCTTCTCTCTCCCTCCCCCTCCTTGTGCACACACAGACTCTTCTTTCTCTCTCCCCTTTGTACACACACACACACACTTCACTCTCCCCATTCCTTCTCTCTCCCTTGTGTCTCCCTTGCACACACACACACACACACACACTCTTCTTTCTCCTCCCACACACTTGTTCACCCGCCCTTGTGCACACACACTCTTCTTTCTCTTTCCTTCTCCCTCCCTTGTGCACACACACACACACACACACTCTTCCCCCCTCTTTCCTTTGTACACACACACACACACTCCCTCCTTCCTTCCCCACACACCTTCTCCTTCCCTTGTGCACACACACACACACACTCTTCCTTCTCTCTCCCTTGTGTGCGCACACACACACACACACCTTCTCCCTCCCTCCCTTGTGCACACAAACACTTTCCTTCTCCCTCCTCCCTCCCTTGTGCACACACACACTCTTCCTTCTCTCCCCCTTGTGTACACACACACACACACACTTCTTCCTTCTCCTCCCCATTGTGCCTTGTCACACACACACACCTCTTCCTTCTCCCTCCCTCCCTCCCTTGTGCACACACACACACACACTTCTCCCCACACCTCCTCCCTCTCCCCTTGTGCACACACTCTCCTTCTCCCTCCCTCCCTTGTGTACACACACACACACACACACTCTTCCTTCTCCCTCCCTCCCTGTACACACACACACACACCTTCCTTCTCCCTCCCTCCCTTGTGTACACACACACACACACTCTTCCTTCTCCCTCCCTCCCTTGTGTACACACACACACACACTTTCCTTCTCCTCCCTCCCTTGTGTACACACACACACACACTCTTCCTTCTCCTTCCCTCCCTTGTGTACACACACACACACACTCTCTTCCTTCTCCCTCCCTCCCCCTTGTGTACACACACACACACTCTTCCTTCTCCCTCCCTCCCTTGTGTACACACACACACACACACTCTTCCTTCTCCCTCCCTCCCTTGTGTACACACACACACACACACACTCTTCCTTCTCCCTCCCTCCCTTGTGTACACACACACACACACACACACCTTCTCCCTCCCCCCTTGTGCCCACACCCTCCCTTGTCCCCCCTTGCACACACACACACACACACTCTTCCTTCTCCCTCCCTCCCTTGTGCACACACACACACACACACACACACCTCTCCCTTCTCCCTCCTCCCCCCCTTGCACACACACACACACACTCTTCCTTCTCCCTCCCTCCCCCTTGTGCACACACACACTCTTCCTTCTCCCTCCCTCCCTTGTGCACACACACACACACACACTTCCTTCTCCCTCCCTCCCTTGTGCACACACACACACACACACACACACACACTCTCCTTCTCCCTCCCCTCCCTTGTGCCTCACACACACACACACACACACACACACACACACACACACACACACACACACCCTTGTGCACTCCTCCTCCCCCTTGTGCACACACACACCCTTCCTTCTCCCTCCCTCCCTCCCTTGTGCACACACACACACTCTTCCTTCTCCCTCCCTTGTGCACATATGCTTTCTGTTTTCAATCTCACTCTCTCTCTAGTTTTCCCTTCTCTAAAAAAAAAATCTCCTTTTGTAGTAAGTTAGTTGGCAATTGGCCAAACTGGAATGATTACAGTTAGGGTCAGAGGCATAAAAAAATAACATTCATATAGAATCAGATTCAGAAAATATTTCATCTGATATTTTGTTTTTATTGCTAAAACATTTCAAAAGCTGAAGTAGAAAACTGCTTAATTTCTTTACATTTTAATATTTAGAAAAATGTTGATAATAAAAAAATAATTAAAAGTTAATCGTCAATGGCTCTTTTCTTTTTGTTACAATTTAACATTATGTATAATGAAAAATGTAAAATTTGAATAACTCCATTGAATGTATTTTATTTCAAGAACAAAAAAAATCTTGTTGGTTTCATTCAATGAAGAACTGATGTCTTTACTAAGAATATTTCAGATTTAATGTTTGAATTCTTATTTGGTCATTTTGTTTATTGATTAGGCATTGTATTTTGAAGAAACTGTTTGTTTTCATGTCTTGGTCGCTTGTTGCTATAGAATAGCTTATCTTCCTTTAAATAAAAATTGACTTGCAAGTATCTGCCCTCCACTGATGATTATATCTGTGTTTATTATGAAGAAAGAAAGATATGATTATGTCTGTAAAAAGAATACATTTGTGTTGTTGGTATCTATTAACACTGCTAATAGTGATAAATGTAGATAGTCTGTATTTTATTGCACAAGAAATTAGTAATTTAGGTTATACAGTTGTGGAGTAATGGATAGTGGCTCAAATTGAGGAATTAGAGCTGAGTTCGTATTCCAGTCAAATCCATTACATTCACTTACATACTAATACCCTTGGGAAAGGTATGAATCCTCTTCTTCTTCCCCCAGCTATGGGTAAATAGCAGGTCAGAATGGGCTCTATAGCCTTGGATGACAACTGGTCTACTGCAGAAAGAAATGGCAACCTACTGCAGGAAAAAAATCTACCTTGTCAGTCATGTATTGAAAGATACATGATCGTCTAAGCATGTATCCTGCATGGTACATAACTGACCTAACATATTGTTGTAACCTAGGAAAGGTTTACTGAATGAGGAATAAACAAAATGGAGGTTGGAAATGAAATGATAATCTTTATAACATCAACACTCAATACTCATCAGTGGCATGAAGTAGGTAACCTATTGCTAGTGGCAGACTACTTAGACAGCATATTACCCCCACTTACAATAGTATCCAACGTATTTATGAGGATTTGGACATGCCCATTAGTGTTCATAGGTACTGTATATAACACATGTAAAAGACTAAAACTTACTATTCTAATGACTGTCAGATTTAGTCATTTATTTTATTTAATTTGGTATTACTAATGTTGTCCTCTATCCCCCAATAATAAAACAACAATAAAGGATAAAAAGAATTGTCTTCTACATGCTGTGTCCCTTCAGGACATTGGCAATCATGGCTCTTCATAATTTCCAGTCGTTTGTAGCTTTGAATAAATGTCTTATGATTATCTCTCCCAAACCCTACTTCAACATCCACCTACTCAAGCCCACTAGGTAGGCTATGCATTGTTTTCCTCTATCACTTTTGCCTTCAATCTGTCCTGTGAGTATCAAATTTTCCAAGACATCTTTCCTCATTATGTATCCTAGAAATTTCAACTCTTCCTTTCTAATTCTAAGTATATTTGTTCTTTTGCTCACATGTTTGGTCCATGGTATTCTCAGCATCCTTGCATTTCTGTTGCTTCAAGTCATATCTTCTTTTTTTTTTAAGGAGATTGTCTGACATTCACTATCATAATGAAGGACTGATATTATGTAACTTTTCTTTATTTCTAACTAAGTTTTCCTGTTTCTTAATACTTTCTTAGCTTTTGGAAGGCATCTTTTGCTATCCCAATGTACCTTCGGATTTCAATGTCACACTTTCTGCTCTCTGTTAAAACACTTTGCAGATATTTAAATATTTTATAAATACATTAATTCATATACTATTTTAGTTATCTAAAGTTATCCAAATTATTTGTGTAAAACAGCACCTTGCTCAATAAACTGAGTGACAGCACTTCACCAGAAAAATATTCCCCGAGGAGAAATTTCATTAAACAACAATGCCTGAAGGTTAAATCCACTTTGGTAGGAAGGGAGACAAGCCTGCTACTGCCACTGCTTAGAACACATCCATTAAGTTGAGGAGTAGGAGCCTAATAGCTTTAGAAATTTCTTATCCAAAAATGGTGACTTCAATTTTAAGTAGGACCACAAGAGTTAACAATTTGTGTTGCATAAGACATTAAGTAAATCTTTTGATATCAAAATGGTAGAAATGAAAAAGTCAAAAACCTGATAGAATATAACATCTTTGAGTAAATTTCTAGGAGTTTTTTTTTTTTTTTTTTTTTTTTTTTTGAAAAATTTGAAGTTTATAAATTACTGAAGAAATCATTTATGAATTAGAAAGATAGGTACTGAAAACAAAATGATATATTGTATGTTTGAAATCTTTTGAAAGAAGAGTTACAAAAGTCTCTGGAGCTGATTAATTTTTTAGCTTGCATGCTGATCATATTTTTACCAAGATAGGTTTTTACAGGATGGAGTTGTAAGCCATACTCACTGATTCTATTACTGATTTTGAATTTAGAATTTTCCTTCTCTTAAAATATCTGCCAACTATGGCTAGAGAGTCAAGTTTGCTCTGCCAGTTTAACTATATTGGAGATGGTGCTTAAGTGATGGATTCATATTCTGTGAGTCTTGTTACAATTGCAATTGCTATAACTGGATGAAATATGGATTTTCTTTCTTGTCTTTCTCCTAGAGATATTAGACAGAGCAATATTTTGTGTATTTTATTGCCATTTTAAAAAAACTGTTTTATTACATCTCATAAGTCATGGCTATCACAAATGGCTATATATTGTAACATTTATATTGTAAAAAGTAAAAATCTGTTTGTGGTTGGGAATGAATGCTCTAGAAACATATATTAAGTGAACTATTGGACATATTTATAAATATATTTATCTTCTGATCTTTTAAATTCCAGATTATTATCTAAGGAAGATTAGCATAAAATGTTTGAATTGAAAAAAAATCATTCTTGTTTGTTCAGTCATTTATATTGATGTTTATTATATAGCTTGGTGTATGAATCAATTATAACAAATTTAGTCTAGGAGATAAGAAAATTGAACATAGAATAGGCTGCCCTAGAGGTAGTTTGAACTGTAAAAAGAAGAGAACTTACTTTTGTGTATGGATCAATTATAACAAATTTAGTCTAGGCGATAAGAAAATTGAACATAGAATAGGCTGTGATAGTGGAGTTTCATTGAACACCCCAAATTGGTACAAAACCAAAACTTGAGTAATATTCTTAAAATGGTCTTATCAGATCAAGATATTCATATGGATGTCAGACATGGTGCCATGAACTTGATCAAATGACAGAAACCACATCACTTGAGGATAATAATATGTGGATAGCACATGTAACATGAAGAGATAATAATGACATAATCAAAGATGTTGACATTTCACACTACTTCAAACAAAAGGTTAGTAAGAAAGTACCCCCCCCCATCACAATCATACTTATTATGAAACCCAACTTGTGTCTGTGTGTGTATCTGTTCATTTACATATTGGATCGGATTTCCTACATTTTTCAACTGATTTCAACAAAACTTCACAGGAGTACGTAAAATTACCTTGCAGTGGTTCTGGCAGTGCCAAAAATTGGAAAAACACAATTGTTTTTGCACAAAATCAATTTGAAAACATGATTAAGAGGCATCGCTGTTTCGAGAATGAAAGGGGGACAACTCATATCGAGTAATACTTATTATAAAACCCAGGTTGAGTGTGTGTGTGTGTGTGTGTGTGTGTGTTCGTTTATATATGGGATCGGATTTCCTACATTTTTCAACTGATTTCAACAAAACTTCAGTTTTTTTTTTGGCAGGTAGTGTTTCTTATTGTCTTGCACACTTTCTTTATTTTTACATTCAGAATGCTTTAAAAATTCCATTTACAAGACAATTGTTTATAATAAAATTCTATTCAATTGGTAGACTCATAACGACTGAAAACAATGTTTTTGTTTGGGTTTGACCAATTCGTAAAAAAAAAAAAACTAATTAAGACATGCGTGTCTGTCAACCTTAAACAATAATCTTTGTCAATTTTATTTTTCAGTCTTTATGATGGTCGATACTTGATCTATCTCTTACTGTTATATCCCTGGGCAATGCCGGGCTCTACTGCTAGTACTGGAAAAAAAGCAATAATAGTGAACTTGAGAGACCCAATTACCTGGAAAAATATTTTTAATAGAAAGATTTTATAAATTTCAATTGAAATTAGCAGTAGCCATTTGATCAATGAATGCTGAATGTTTCCTTATAAGGAAACAACTAATATTATGATTACCAAACTACTGTTTGACAAAGTAATATAATAGTTTCATATTCAAATATCTTTTTTATTCAATTCTAAATTCATCTTTTTAAAGTAAAACAAAGACAACTATGTTTTTTTACAAAAAAAAATTTGTTATATTTCTGTTTTGCTAAAATCTTTTTGAGAAATAATCACAGATTATCCTTAAATAATTAAAAATCACAAAATATAATTCCAGCTGAAGATGATGAAAAAAGAACTTTAAACTAAATATTTAGGAGTATTACATCAAGAATTAAAGTATTTTTTAAATCCATGGTTAAATTCTACTATATTAGTGACATGCTTTTCCTACACAATATAATTTGAACTTTTACATACATATGAAATAAACAGAATGCACAAAATAATTGAGAAATAAATGAACAAAGAAATAGAAAACAATCCATATATTTTCAAAAAGTTTACGTAGCTCTTCAACTTGAAAAACAGAAAAAGGTTATTTAATGTCTTTAGTCTCAAGGACAACCTCATTGCAGCATGGAAATGATTCCATTGTCAGATCAATAGCTTTTCATTCAAGTTAGCCAATCACATCCACAATGATGGCTTTCAATGAGTCCTTGGTATTGTGAAACTGCTGGTTCATTTTCCTCTCAAAGATGCTTTGGACATAATATCTTTAGGAGGTGAAAATTAGAAGATCTTGGCACTAACATGTTTGGAGTAACATGATTGTAAAAATTCTCAGCCAGCCACTCCTTGATTTGATGGGAATGGTTTCTCCTGGAACAAGTGCAACTATTATCTCCTCAGCCTACGGCTTGACCATCATGTCTAACACATTCATATGCTAGACATGTGCTTGAGGCTCTGCAAGAAGAAGTGGGTTGGTGAGACATGACCCTTGTTGAGCCCCTTTACACAGCACGAGCACAGATTTCCTATTTTCCATTTTGGAATCTTCCAGGATAATTTTCTTGATATGTCTGAAAGAGAAATGATAATATTAAATTGTTATGCATGCTGCTTTAACATTACATTGTCTTCCATTAACAAATGTATGTCCTTATGATTTGTCCCTTTTGCTATTTCCCCAGGCTATGTTCTGTCATCCACTTGCTTAAGCTCGCTAGGTATGTCATGCATTGCTTTCTCATGTCTCTCTTTCCCTCTATCCACCTTGTGAGTATCAGATTCTCCAAGCCCTCTTTTCTCATTACATATTCCAGAAATTTCAGCTACCTCTTCCTGATGTTAAATATAAGTTTCCCCCTTGTTTGCATCCTCTCCAAAACCTCATTGTTGCTCACATTTGGTCCATGATATCCTTAGTATCCTTCTGTAGAACCATACTTCCGTTTCCTTGAGTCTCCTCTTCATCTTTGAGAAGACTGTTCAACATTTGCTGCTATAAAGGAGGATAGATATCATGTAATAGTTCAGTACTCTTTTCTTTGTTATCAACAAAATCCTCCTGTGCCAAAAATTCACACTGGTCCAGTGTGAGTTCAATTCCTGGTTACTGCAATGATGAGCAAAAACTTGGAGAGTTGAGTTAAAGGGAGATAACTGAGACATCCGGAAAAAGGCATGGCACATGGAACTAGAACAGTCTACTGCAGGTGGAAGAAATAAAGGGTTCAGTTTGAAATTCCAGTCACTTGAAGGCTGTAGCATACAACAGTCGAAATGTCGTGAATATGTCAACAAAAATGAGGAGAACAGTCCAAACAATATAAATAGTGTAAATAATTACCATACCTCATCTGAGAAATATAAACAGATACTTTTCACTTTTATGAGATTTTCAGGGTTGATTGTGCATTTTTTTAAAATTGTATATTTGTTAGTAAAATATTGATGGTGTGGGTTGAACTTATTTTTGTAACAAGGTTTCAAGCTATATTTGAATTTTTAGATTTAAAACTCAATTGTCAAATGGTAAAAAGCTGTGATTGAGGGAGGTATATAAGGATCTCCTGTGGATAATATTTTCTAAATCATAAGAAAGTCAAGTTTTTAGTTGATTTGCTAAAACCTGTCTCATTTGTGCATTGTATTTGCTTTGCACTGCAAGAAATTCTGGCAAATAAAATTATTCTGTTAAAGAAACCTGAAATGATTAAAAATAAAATGATCAATGAAATTAAATTCTTTTGATTTCATATTTGATTTGCGTAATTTTAAATTCCAAAACTATTCTCTTAAGTGCAAAATATAAGGGCAGAGCTTTAATAATTGGGGAGGTCGCAATTTTTCTCATTATGTAATAAACTGGGAGGAGGCTTAGTAAAGTGAGTTCAGAACATCTCTTAAAAGATCAAAAAGTGTGAACTTAAGAAACAGGGTGATTTTAGTATCTGTCTATATTTCTGAGATGAGGTATTATGTACACTATTATTTACATTTAATGTCGAACTGAACCCTTTATTTCGCTCACTGGGGTAGACTGTTCTAGTTCAACGTGCCATGTTTAATGGATGTCAGTTATCAGTTATCTCCTGTTAATTCCCCTCTCCAAGTACTCCACTGCTTTAACTGGGTATTGAACTCACACTCTTTGGGTACTGACACTGGATCTAAGTAACGCCTTTATCCACTGTGCCATGTGTCCTTGAATTAGATCCAGTGACAGGACCCAAACACCCCCCTCCCAATTGTATTAGGCACTAAAAAGTATGATTGTAAAATTGTCTGATGAATATTAACTTGCAATGTTGGCTTATAATTTAACAAGGTCACAGTTTTTGTCAAACTTATTTATGTGGACTAAATCGATCAGAATGTAATTTGGTTGTTGTTGTTGTTGTTAGTATTATTGTTATTGTTATTAGTAGTAATATTATTAGCATTATTATTAGTATTATTATATAATAATTATAATAATAGCACATTTGAGAGAGATTTTTAAGAAAAGTGAATTTTTTGATTGACTCGAATTTTTCTTTTATAAACTAATGCTAATTATATTTCTATATAATTTTTTGGTTTCTTAAATCAAATTTAGTGTTTATTGGAGTTTGAATTTATATAATGATTCCTAGTAAAACATTTTCCTTTTTTATCTCTCATTTGTAGTTTCCCAGGTTGCAATTCTTTCAATGGTTATAAATGATTCCAATTTGGTGATGAAGGATCAAGAAGGCAAGAAAAGTCCGGTTGGTGTTTATTGATTATTTTCATTATCAACATTTTTTTTTTCATTTTATTTATTAAAATATAAAGAAATTTTTGAGCTATAAAAGGCACAGTAAGTTTTCTGAATATATTCCTATATAAAAGTTATGTTTTATGTATATGACCCAACCTAGGAAAGTTCAGTTATACTATTAGACAAATGCACATCGTTTGTTGTGATCAGCAAGATTGCATCACATATGTTTTATATGAGAAAGTGAACTTTCACATTGCAATGTATAAATTCATGTGTATATTTAGTTATCTTCATTTATTATAAATGTTTTCATTTATGATCAGAAAACAGTGTTATTATCTTAAATTAATTTTTCTTTGAGTGTAGATTAATATTCAGAAATTATTGAACATCAACAAGAGAATGTAACATAAAATATGTTATTTTATAAGTGCAACGTAATTGCAAAATTATTTAAACTCACTGAAAACTCTTCCTATTGGCAAAATGGAAAAATGGTGCCGTCAACTCCAATAGAGATGATATATTTTAATTATGCATTTATAGAATCGTAACTTCCTTAAAAATGATCACCATCATAAATTCTTGAATCATATTTAATCTAAATATTTGACATCGGTGGGTATTTATAGCAAAGAAAACGGCGACTTACCTCGTCAAACCAAGCGACAACGTGTTGTGTGTATCATACGACGAAAAAGAAAATTACTTACCAAAAAATAGGGCACGTATTCCGCATGACATGCTTAAGACAGAATATTTAGATTAAAAACAAGTCCGTCGCAGGAGTCTCTATAAAAGTATTTTGTTATGCAAAATACTTGGTGTCCTCTCCCAGTTGTTAACGAATGAAAAATCTGCTCAGCCGATAAAAGCAGTTGGTGTTCTTGAATTGAGAGGAAAAAAACTGATGTATTTTGGCTACTGCATTCGTCGGTGAGTGAATTATTTTTCTGATTGGTTATGTGCATTGTGATTTGTGAGATAGTACCTGCGAATTGAGTTTTCTGCATTTCTTTCTGGCCCCGATATTTGAGTCTGAACTTAGTGATTTGTTCTCTCCATTGTGGAATTAATCTGTGACAAACCCTTCCTTTGCTTTCAGAACGCTTACAGTATTTTACAAAAAATGAAAGTACCCCCATTTTATTTATTTTTTTACTGTATTTCTGTTGTATAGATAAACACAGGCATAATATCAAATTGCTTTTGATGATGAAAAACTTTATTGGGATGTTCATGTTTGTCATGTTGACTCCATGGTGGATTTTGAAAATATTGTAAATTTAAACGCAATATTTTTTTTTTTTTTAAGTCTTGCTTTTGGAAAAATGTCATTGAAAATTTTCAGCCAGATGTTTATGTTATACTGTTAAAGAAAAAGATGAAGATTTGGTTTATCTAACCTGAAGGAAAAAGTAAAGGATATAATTGTCAATTTCTTTCTAAGTAAAAAAATTTCAAAACATGATGTTTATGTTTTATACTGTTAAAGAAAACCCTTTATTTCGATCGCTGGGTAGACTGAGATGAAGATTTGGTTTATCTAACCTGAAGGACACAAAGTAAAGATCCAGTTTAGCAACATACTTATATTGTCAATTGAACATCTTGTTTTCTCTGGGATCTTAAGTTTCTATGCTTTTGTGGCCCTAATTCTCTAAACTTAATATGGTGTTCCCTGTCTAAAACATGATCACAGAGGGCTATCTCCCTTCTCTCTCCATATTCTGTTAGTAACTATAGAAAATTTGTTGGCCTTTCCGGTTGATAGCTCTTTTAGTCAACTATCCTTGTTATCACGCTTTTGATTACCTGATAATGGAACATACCCCTTCAAACAGGTTTGGACAACTATCCTTGAAAGACATTTGGTGATTTACAGTAAGATATTCCATCATTTTTTGACAGCATTGGTAAACTAGTTTGTAAACTTTTTGTGAAAAGGTCAAAGGTTAGCAGTAGTTGGCCAACAAAAATGTCAGTCTATATTCAACTTTATTCATTTATTTTCAGTCAGATTGTGCTTAGCTCCATGGAAATTAATAGTGACAGGTTTTATTAATAGACTTTTAATCTATAATGCAGTAGAACTCTTGTGATTTTGATTTTTACTTCCTTGTCAGCAAATTATAAATAACTTATTTGCTGCTCTATGCAAAAGAGCTCTACTTAATGCCAAAAAATAGTTTGAAATGAATTCAGTATGGCAAAATAACCTTGAGACATGATTCACTGACTCAATGTTAGCATCTGATTTGGAAATGCTTCACTGGAGTTAAAAGATCTGTTCAGATTGTTTCAAGTCATTAGCATTTTAATATCCTTTTTCCTTTGTTGATGGCTTGAGTATTATTATATAGAAACTTCCACATTGTTGTGCAACTTATGCTATGCAATATAATCTTTTTTCATTAATCTGTCTTAATAACTTATACTATGAATGTCTGCTCAAAAGTTGTAGCAAGGTAAATTTATTGAAAAATATTTTGATGTAGAATTTGAAATAAGATCAAGGCTGTCGTAACAAATTTATTTTTGTTAAACTGCATAATATTTATTAAAAGAACTGTGTTGTGTGAATATTCATTGCAAACAAGTAAAATGTCAATTCACAAAAGCTGAAAAGATTCCAATGTCAAGGTCAGTAATGCACAGTGGTATAGCTAGGACGAGGGGACGGGCCTACCCCTGGGGCATGGCACTTTTGTTTAGTGGTAAGCTTTCAGAAAAGAAAAAACAGAAGCACAATTTCAATAAGAAGATAAGGTTCAAATGAAGCCAATTTGTCTTTGATATGGCTGGCTAAAAGCCAGCCAGCAATATAAAAATTGTTTTCAAAAAATGCTAGCTGTCAGCTGGTGGGGATAAACCCCACTTACAATACCTGAGCAAAGGTGTGAAAAAATTTGAAACATTTTTAAAGAGCTTGATGTGGGGTTGATTTTTTCACACCTTTGTGAGAAGTCCAGACTTTGGTGTCAATTCTTTGATTTTTCATGTCTGTAAACTGTTAGTGAAAAATAATTAAGTGAACCAGTTGTTTTTTTTTTTTTTTTATCTTATCATAGGCGTAACTTTCATACAGATATAAAATTGTTACTTTTCATAAATTATAAAATTGATAAATAAACTGAAATAATTCCAATGCTTTAAGGATATCACATGCATTCCAATTTTTTGTTTTTTTTTTTGAAATATCAAACTGAAATTTCAAAGAAAATTGAAAGTTAATGAATTTTTTTTATATGCAGAAAAGGGCATTTTTTTTCAATTTTTAAATTTATAAGTTTTCACAGTAGTAAAACAATGCATTATTTTATTCTTTTGTTTAGATAGCTGATGTTTTATTAAGTAAAATAGACTAAGAATTTAAAATATAACATTTATTTCAGTTTTGAAAAGTGAAATTAATTTTATTGGACTTTTAATTCTTAGTCTACTACTTTGCTAACAATAACTTCAACTACGTAAAACAAAATAATTTAAAAAGACATTGTATTTTTTTACATTATTAAAAGAAAAATGAAGCGTGTTTCTATTAATGTGGCATTAATTATTATTAATTTATGAGTCTTCACTTGTTAGAATTGAAATAGATATTAAAAAAACTGATAAATTATGAATAAAAAGTACAATGTGTTTTTTGTTTTTATTTTTAAATATATAAACAAAAACAAGTTATCTTTCTTTTAGTATCATAAAATGTTTTTAAAATTTTTCCCAATTTAGTAAAAAAAGAAGTGTCTTCGTTTTTTTTATTTACATATTCCCAGTTATATTTAAAAAAAAAAAAAAATAAGTAAACACAGTTGTACTTTTATTTCATAATTTAACAACGAAGAGTTATAAATACCAGAAACAGAAAAAGACAAAAAACTTGCATCTGAGAAATGAATAAAAATATTAAAAATTGATGGGTGAATGAATAATTTTATATATATATATATATATATATATATAAAAACTTTAAGGTATATATATATATATATATATATATATATAATATATATATATATATATATATATATATATATATAAACTTTAAGGGAAAATGTCAATAACCAAATTCTGAGGAATTTTCCGCTTTCATATCTTGACTTTACAAATTTAAATTCATTACTAGATTGGCATCTAGGTCTCATCATTTTACAGTTAAAGTTGATAGAAGTAATCTTAAATTCTATACTGACACTTTCTTTTCTCACACTTCTTATTTGTGGAACTCTCTTCCATTTTCTGGTTTCCCAGTTAACTTTGATCTTCAAAAATGTAAATGCCACATCAATCATCATCTTCTGTCTTAATTCTTGTTCTTTTATTGACCTCTCTACTTAACGTTTTTCTTTTACTCATATTCTCACACACTCAGTGACCATTGTCTTAGTAGCTTTATTGCCATTCTTGGGCAAAATGTTTAAAAAAAACAAAAACTAATTCTGAATTTGTAGGCTGTTTGACCTGCTTTTCTTTTGACCCAATAACCTTTTATCTGGGCAAAATGTTTAGCATTTACTAGATAAGGATTCCTATTACTAGTTGACACCAGTCAATCTTAGGAAACAGAATGATGATCTAAATGATTTTTCTGGTGCAATGTCCATTGTGGCTTGACAGACATATTTGCTCTCACAGTTTTTCAGCAGGAAGTGCATGTTGGGAATGTCAGTTCATTTGTTGTTAGGAAATTTGTCTTGCCAAAAGATGTTCAGGATGCAACTAAGGCACTAAACATGGGTGGCATTGAGATTTTGTTCTTGTCTATCAGACAGTGATTAAATTTCATTGCTGTACAAGTGAATTCTTATCGCACAAGCTTTGTAGTCTAGGATTATATTTTGTTCTGTCAGTTTACTCCATTGTTCCATATTCTTTTTGTGAGTGCAGCCTTTCCAATATACTTGTTTAGGTCAGGGTCAGAGATTATGATGATGAGAGGAGTCCACATCCTGTCCCACATCCTGTGTCTTGAGATTGTATCGTATTTTTGTGTAAAACTTTAAAGATTTCAGGAAATTTTAGAGATCTATTTTAATTTTCATGATTAATTTTCATTTTGATGATTTTATAAGATAAAAGTCTATATAAAGGATCCGTTTATAGATATATACACAGAGCATAATAAGTATTTTTGTTTGTTAAGCAACATTCAATCTGTTTTAAAAACCATTTGCATATTTCTAAGAAATACATATTTTTATATTTTATTTTACTGATAAAAATTGGATAAAATGCTTTTTAGTGAATGTTTCTGTTAAAAAGTTTGAGTCAATAAAGACTTTAATTTATTTAACATATTATAGCAAAGAAAATGGCGACTTACCTTATCAAACCAAGTGACAACACACCGTGTGTATCCTACGATGGAAAACGTGGTGAAAAAGAAAATTACTTACCAAAAAAAGGGCATGTATTCCACATGACATGCTGAAGACGGAATATTTAAATTAAAAAACAAGTCCATCACAGGAGTCGCTATAAAAGTATTTTGATATGCAAAAATTGAATGCCCTCTCCCAGTTGTCGACAAATGAAAAAAATGCTCGGCCGATAAAAGGAGTTGATGTTCTCGAAACTGTGGAAGTCGGGTATTTTATAGTGTTTGTTGGAGAGTGAGTTATTATTCTGACTGGTTGCGTGCATTGTGATTTGCGAGATAGTACCTGTGAATCGAGTTTTCGGCATTTCTTTCTGCCCGATGCTTGAATCTGAACTTACTGATTTATTCTCTGCATTGTGGAAATAATCTGTGACAAATATTTCCTTTGAAATCTTAGTTCGCTTCCATGAAGTCAGCACAAATGTTGCTGAAACAGTTTATAATTTTCTGAAGATTGTCAGCTGAGTGGGTGGTATGTACTGTGTCATCTGCAAAGAAGAATCACAAAGACATTTCATTTGAATTTAGGATTTTGTTCTTGATTTGGAGATTTTGAAGAGCTTCCAATCTGATATAGCATGAAGGTAGATGTTCTCTCTGGAAAAATCCAAATGCATGCTTTAACAGGACAGCAAAGAAGATCCCAAATAGAGTGGGAATATGAAGACATTGGTTCCAACCCATATGGGAATGATTGCAAAGTACTTTCTTATTACCAATTTATAGGCAGAAGCACACAAATGCATGCTGGGATTTCTTCTGAGCCAATAAAATAGGTCACTTGTTGGTTTCATGTTGAAATCAGATTGCTGTATTAATTCATCTGAATTTGCTCTTGTATGTCAACCTCAATTGTTAGCTTGTGAACTTTCTGCCATATTACTATTGCTTTGCCTTATTACTGTTAATTTGCCTTACAGATATTGTTAGAAAGTGATTATTCCTTATTGTTTAAAGGAAAATGTCTGAATACCTTGTGACCTATCTTCTGAAACAAAATGAAATGAGGTATTCAGTTGTTTTCTTATAAACAATAGGGAATAATCCCTTTTTAATATGTATATTTAGGCTACATTTCAGAGGTTAGTATTTATAGGTATTCAATCCTTTCTTTCTTTTTTTTTACTTTTAAACAATAAGGAACAATTACCTTTTAACAGATACAATAAAAATAAACAAGATATTTAAACAAAGATTCCTATTGGCTAGAAAATTTAAATAATAAAAATCCAAATTCTAGACAGCATGTGACTCTTTGTTTCACAAAAAAATCTATTGGATAATATTGCAATTATATTGTATGTTACATTGAAATTGTTTGCATTTTGATGAGATGCTTTTAAAAAATTAATGTTTTGTTTATGAATGTTTTTATGCTACTCCAAATCAGATTAAACTTCATTTGATTCAATCATTTATTTTTATTCACTTAAAAGTCGCAATTCTGTGATCTTGACTCACTCATTTGGACTTTAGCTAATTAATAATTTTTTTTTGTTATTTGGGCTTATGACAAAATGTAAGTTTTTGAAGGATCCAAAAGTAATAGAGAGATTTATGGAAAGAAAGGACATATGATAAAGAAATGTAGAGAGAAAGAAAATGAAGTTGAAAAGATGTAGAAGAAAATGAAGAAAGAAAAAGGAGAAAGAAAATGAAGAAAGGAAAGAGAAAATAGAGAAAAAGAAAGAAAATGAAGAAAGGAAAGAGAGAGAAAATGAAGAAAGGAAAGAGAGAGAAAATGAAGAAAGGAAAGAGAGAGAAAATGAAGAAAGGAAAGAGAGAGAAAATGAAGAAAGGAAAGAGAGAGAAAATGAAGAAAGGAAAGAGAGAGAAAATGAAGAAAGAGAGTACATTAAGTAAATCAATGAAAAAGGAAAGGCTAGGAAAATGTGAACAATGAAGGAAAATTTAGAGCATCCAATTAGAACTAACCTTCTGAATAATGGCCTGCAAGACCAGTTTGCTAACCATTATGCTATACTGAAATTCCAAAAGACGTGGACAACAAGTTGAAATAAGTAAACAAAAAAGAGAGAAAAAAAACAAAGAATTATGTAAAAATATGCTCCAAAATATGGCTAAAGAGAAAAATTAACAACTAATTGAAATGAATGAAAAAAAAAAAAAATAATTGCAAATTTAAAATTGGAAAAATATAAAATAAAAAGGAAATATTAATTCTAAAAATTCCGAGAATAAAATGAAAAAAAAAGTAAATTGAAATTTTTTGAAAGAGGAAAAATTAAACAAAGAATTGAACAAAAAAAAAAACCAAAAAACAAGTGAAAGGAAAATTAAAAATAAGAATGTAATCCAAAGAAACAAAAATTCTTCCAAATGGTTTTGAGTGCAATTTTCTATTTGATTAATGTTGGGCATATGTTTAAAAAGATTTCTTTCAAGTCAAAAAGCATTAGAATACTAATTTGGAATGAAAATTATTTCTTAATTTAAAATTTAATGAATTTAATATAATGTTAATAGATTATATGTTAATAAGTGTATATAATTAAAAGTAATCTTCTACTTAAATGACCGTTTCATAATGTGAATATTTTGAGATTGCAAGCTTTCAAATCAACAGAATTTTTGAAAAAATTAATTTGTTAATAGTCATTTAGTTTAACATATAATTAATAAAAAGCCATATATGGGTATGTGACTGAATTGTTAGAATTTTCCATTTTAATCATGAAACCCAGGTTCAAATCTTACCAGGGTTGATTTGTCAGCAACATGATTTCTTGATGTTATTAACCTGGGGAGACAATCCAACCATGTGGCCTTTGGAATGTGCCTGAAAACCAAGCCACATGTTGAACAAATGTTTGTGAATGAATATAAATGGAATTGTTTGTCTGTGAGTTTGCTAGCACAAAATCACGAATCATTGTGACTGGGGGGTTTAAGTGTACTGACCTTGTTCAAACTGTTGATCCTGCAATATTATTGGCTTTTTCTCAAAGATTGTAACTAAGTATAGTTGCAGCATAAACCACATATTGGCTCTGTGGATGTTGAACAAACACAAATATGCCTGAGTGGGTGTCTGCAAAAGGGATAAACTAGCCACTCTAACAGACAAACTTGAAAATGTGTGCCCATTATTATTATTATTAATAAAGAGCCATTATCATTTAAATCTGCTATTAAAGAAAATAAATTGTAGTCATCAATGCACTCACAGTACTTGCAAGCTATTGATAGTTGATCTGAATTTTCTACAATATTTCAGAAATGTTTGATCATTAAGGTAAAAAATATGACTTCTTTATTATTGCCGACTGTTTCAATGCTCAGCTAACTGTCTTGCATGGTGTTAATGTCTTTGTTACTTTACCTGTTAAGCAGCAAATGAGATTAATATTCCCCTTTTTGAAATTCAAAATTTGTCTTCATTTTGTCTTTCATGCATTACAGTGATGAATACTTGCTTTCTGTTAATGCTTTGTGTCTTTGGGGAATTACCATTGTTCTAATTTTGGCCAACACATATGTCATCTGGTAATGAAGATCTTAAGCTTGTACTTGTTGCAATACGACTTCTCACATATGCTTAGATGAATAGATAGATTCTGTTTCCTTTTAAGTCAATTTAATGACCAGTGTTTCTAAGGAATGTTGTCTCAAGTCCACCTTTGAATCGACAATGGTAGTGATTTTTAGATAGCTGTAAAAGTAGGATCCTTTTAAAAAGACTGACCACCCAAAAACTGTCTGGGTGGTCCCCCTTTCTGGTTAGTAGAACACAAGTGGATGGAAAGGGGTGGTGGGTCCCCAGCCAGTATTCATATAATGGGTAGTCAGTAAAACAGCTAGCAGTGAAGGAAGCAGCCAAGAGTGAGTGGGTAGGGGTTTGTTTTCCATGGCCAGAACTAAGCAAGAAATTGTATTTTTTTTTTTTTTTTTTTTTGCTACTTTCCGATCAATCAAATGACTTGAAAGGCATTTGTCATTATTCTTTGTTGATGTTGATCACAACCCTGTGGAACATAGCAAGTACTGGTGTATTTGTAAACAGCTAACCTTGGATGTCATCACAGCTTGTGCAATGATGTGTGGAAACGCATCATCACATACTGAAAATTAAAAGGAATCTGGAAATTAATTTACTAATCTCTCTTGATCCTTTCTTTTTTCCAAAGTCAACAATTGTTGAATTTTTAACCTGAAATATTTTGCATCTAGTTTTAGACAGAAGTTGGAAAATAAGTTTCAACTTATAAAGGATATCACATGTTTTGAGTTGTAAAAACAATTGTTGGTAAAAGTTCTGAATGAAAGCTCATAACTTCAGTTTATACATAGGAAATTTTTTTTATAGACCTGACAAATATTTTACCTTCTTAAATATATCTTAAAGTAAGTAATATTTAATATATAGTAATTAAATAAGTATGATTTCTGTTACGAAAAGGTAGTCAAAATATCATATAATTTAAAGGGCTTTTATTTTAAAACCTATTAAGTAAATTAAAATATTATGTATTTTCATTGAAACCAACCTAACATTTTTGTTCATTTTTTGTTTTGTGTTTTTTTTCTTATGACATTTTTTGTGGGCACCATAAAAACAGTTAAAATTGGTTTGAATTGACCTCTGCTGTTTTTCCATTGGTTTCTATTTTATTCTTTAGACATCCCTGTTGCATAACTTGGAAATTTGTCTTGACCTTATCACATCAGCTGACATGTCACAAAATTATCATATTCCTTGTTTATTCTTTCTTTCAAGGTGCTTTTTTCTCTCCCACCTTAAGAGCTTTGTTTGTTTCACTTACAGTGATAAGGAATAGCCTTTTTCAAATCCAGAATGGTAAAACCACATGATGCAAAAACCTGCCAGTAAATCTTGTAACTGGGGTTTTCCTCAAAAAAATAAGTTCACTTGATTATTACTTAAATTTTGCTACATTTTTACACTGTAAAATCCCATTACTGTATAATGGTAAGACAAAATGAGGGTGATGCCGCACAAGTTCCTTTTTTTTTCTATAAATCAATATTGTTCAAAAGTATTAAAAAAAAAAAAATTGAGCTTATGGTCAGAAACAAAACCTATCAATAAAAATAATTATCTTTTATCCAAAATTCCCAAATCTGAAAATCTCCAAAATCTCAAAGTTTTTCAGGTTACTGCTATGACTTGCCACAAATGGAAAATTTCAGGAAGTGCTGGGAAGGTTCCTAGATGATGTGCAGCTGTTGTAAGTGACCTCATCTGCCCTTGGTGGGGGTTCCCCAGCCCAGATACATAGCCTGCTTTGATGCCAGTTTTTTGTTAGTAATTGTCACAACAACACCATTTGTGGATTACTTTCCAGGTGTTTGTGTTCAGTAAAGATATTATTCAAAATGTCAAAAAGTCCTGTAGATACCCATATGGGTAGTGAAAAGAAAAAAAGAAAGCATTTATGTTTATCACATAAAGTCAAAATGTTGGAAAAACTAGACAGGGGTGTAAGTGTGAAATGTTTGACTGAGGAGTTTGGCATTAGAACAATCATCATATAGAATTCCTAAGGAAACAGAAGGAGAAATTGTGAAAGTTTTCTGCTGAATGTGATGAACAGAAATTAATGAAAAATAGAAAAACATTGCACAGAGCAAAAAATTATTATCTTGATCATGTATTGATGGAGTGAATTTGTCAAGGTCGGAGTGAATATATGCCACTTATATAAAATTACCTTCAGAGTATATGTATAAGGTGTGTTATGAAATGTAAAAGGATATCGTGTGTAACTCCTGGTAGAATATTAAAAGGTCCAACTACAAGAAAATGGCTGAACTTGAATTAAGTTCAACTGAAGATGAAGAAAACAAAAAAGACATAAACAAATATATGTATTAAACAAAACAATTTTACAATAGACAATAACATTTGTATGTGTGTGTGAATATTTGTGTTTGTTCTTTGGTGAATGTTCATACATGCGTGTATGTGTGTATAATGTTCATGACATCTCCCACAAATGTGAAGACGTGGATCTTCTAAGAGAGCTTACATTGTAGTCACTGAAATGAAGAAGTGAAAAAGTGGATTTACCTCACCTCCATGCAAGGTGAGATGCTGCACGAGGCCTGAAGGAAAGAGAGTGAGGCAAAAAGTCACCCAGTATAGTATAGGGAGAATGCCCCCTAGTGACAATTTGGGAATTAAGGATGAGCTAACTCCGACATATTTATGCTTCAGTTCCATTCCTAAGTTACCTCATTTTATAGATGTTATTTTACAAAGTAGCTTGTCTTCCAAAATAAAAAAAAAAAAAATAATCTGAAAACTGAAGCAGTTCTGGTCCTAAGAACTTTGGATAAAGAATTTTCAACCTGTAATACATTTTTTATTCAATCAACACCTGGTTCCATTTTGTAAGAAGAAATATTGTATGTTATTTTCTTTTTTTCCCTTTTTATACGAGGTATTATCCACTGCTTTAAATTCCCAAATATTCAATCCTGAATCTTTCCTGAAAACGCATGAGGATTTTACTCATTTATAAGCAATTGATTAGATAATCTTAATCTTAAGGTAATCTTAATAAATGAAACAGCCAATAGCTTTGCCATAATTGCAATCTTTGAACTTGATTTATTATTTAATTGTTGAAATATAAAATTCAGAATTGGAATATTTGTTCATTAATAAAATCTGTCGAAGGCCAAGAGATTAAAGATTTTACTCTAACAGAATGTGAAGCTGATGCATTGGTTAGCAGTTTTTAAATTGGTAATTGGTGAACAAATTTCAGTCAAGTTCATTTCTTTTGCATAAATAATCTTGGAATTCATCCCTTCTTCTCCTCTAGCTAGGGGCTAGATAGCATGGAAGACTGGGTTCTCTAGCTGTAGTTAGAAACCAAACCAGGAGAAGGAAAACTCTGAATTCAACAACCATATGTAACCCTGACAAAGCATATACTATACAGACATAGAAAATATTATGCAGTTCACAATTAACAGCTGTGTGGGGTTTTATGGATCTCAATCTTGACTAAGGTTCATTAGGTTGGATAGGGTTGGTGTTTAGCAGGTGATTTGAGCTCTTTTTCATATTGCACTCTCTGTCCATCACACTTCATATCAATGAGGAACTTTTAATGAGAACAGGAACTACAAGGAAACTGCTGCTAACAATCAGAGAGGAAGCAACTGAAATTTTGGGGACACATAATGAGGAGAGAAGGCATGGAGAATTTAACACTCACAGCACCTACAGAAAGCAAAAGAATCAAGCGGGGGAAACAACAATTTAATGGATTTGAGTGAATCGGTGAGAAGACAACAGCAAAGAAGGATGGGAAAAGAACAAAAGTTATTTAGTTTCTTAAAAAAGAAAAGAAGGTGTGGAGAGCCATTATCACCCATCTCCTGAAAGAATGTGGCAGAGAAAAGATTATGAAATAAATACAAATAAATGAAATCAAGTTAAAGAGAAATATATTTTACTTTATTAGGATGCAATATTTTTTCTTTTATTGCAGTCAATTGTAATAGAGATTTTTTTTCAGTCAGCTTAGAAGATAAAATTTAATTATCATTATAATGAAGCAAATAAGCTACTTTATTTTTTTTATAATGATGCAAATGAATTATTTTAGATGCTAAGAAAAAATAACTAAAGTTGAGTTATTAACAATATTGATTATATCGTACAAATTATGGGAACAAATTGGGAAAACGGAAAAAGATCAAATGAAAAGGTTATTTTTATTTTGTTTCTTGTTAGAAATCCAGACACAATGAATTTATTGGATTTGGTTGATGTTTTCACAGGCATTAAACATTGTTTAATCCGCTACATTAAAAAAAATTTGAACCACTCTTAACAATTCCTACCAGGCATTAAAATTTTTCCTCTTTAGAAGTTAGAATTGTTATTGCTATAAATAAATCTCTTGATGAAGGCTTGGTTATTAGAAGTATTTCTGCAACTTTTATAGCTAAGAGATTTTTTTCTGTTTTTAAATTAATAAAATGTAAACAAATTTTTTTAAACAAGAGATTGCTGAAAAGTTCCCAATCCAACCAAGAAGTCCCCAGAAAAAAAAAATCTGATGTTTAAGTATTTAGTCAGATTTTAAGAGATTGGATAAGCCAAGAACTTTTCAGCACCCCTTCATATTAGATTAATTTATAAAATTTATACACACTTTTTAAGCTTGAACACATTTTAATGAATATAGGTAAGGTATGTATTTGTGTGTGAGAGAGAGAGAGAAAGAATGAAAGAGGAATGTTTTATTTTCTATTTTGAAGAGAGCTTCTAATCCAGAGGTAATATTTATACTGTGTTAGTTTACATGAAAAAAAGCATCAGCTGCAAGATTAATTAACATAAATTAGTCATTTGCAGTTGTTTTATTTTTCTAAGTAGTTTATTTTGTTTGCTTTGTTTTGTGTTTTTCAAAGATTTTTTTGTGTCTTTCAAAGATTTAGCATTCAAGATTTTTCTGTGAATTTACTGAATTTTAATTTTTGGTTTTTGCATTTGGAATAGAAAGAAAAATGAAAGAATAAAAGTAAATTTTATTTTATTTACTGGCAAGGTTACCAAACAGTACTGGAGATCATCTCTTCAAAATTGGTCACCTTAAAATCCTCCTATTTTTTTTTTTTTTTTTTTTTTTTTTTTTTTTTTTTAATAGTAAAATATTTGCTTATCCTAACCCATAAGAAATTTTAAAAGAACTAATTGAGAAGTTAAGAAATACATATTCATAGTCACTTATGAATTTTATTTTCATTTAGAAGTATAATAATACAATAAAATTAAAGCTACTAATCTTCTGGACATGGACGATCATGGTTCTCCACAACTTCCTGTCCTTAGGTCGGTTATGTGCCGCTTTCTTCTGTCCTTCTTGCTGTCATTATGTTGAGTGAGTGTCAAATTCTCCAAACCCTCTTTCCTCATTATGTGCCATAGATATTTCAACTGTCTCTTTCTAATGCTATGTATTTCTCCTTTTTGTTTTCATTTTATCTAAAACTTTGTCATTGCTCACATGTTCAGTCTATGGTATTTTCATTATCCTTCTGTAGAACAACATTTCTGTTGCCTAAAGTCTTTTCTGCATCTGTAATGAGATTGTCAAGCATGCACTGTTTTTATATATATATATATATATATACATATACAACAGTTCATTACTCTTTTTTTTCTAATGAAATTTACCTGTGTTTCTTGATACTTTATTGACTTGTTGAAATGTTGTCATTATCACCCATATCCTGAAAGAATGTGGCACATAAAAGAATGTGAAATAAATACAAATAAATGATATTAAGTTAAGGAGAAATATACTTTACTTTATAAGGTTGCAATTTTTTTTTATTGCAGTCAATTGTAATGAAGAGATTTTTTTCTGCCAGATTCAAAAGATAACTTTATTATTCTTTCTTAGCATCTAAAATAATTCATTTGCATCATTACAAAAATATAAATGAAGTATCTTATTTGCTTCATTATAATGATAATTAAATTTTGAGTTATTAACAATATTGATTATATTGTACAAATTATAGAAACAAATTGGGAAAACAGAGAAAGATAAAATAAAAAGATTATTATTTGTTTCTTGCTAGAAATGCAGACAATGAATTTACTCAAATTTACTGTGATAAGATTTTCCATCATACACTGCCATATGGTAGGACTCGCAGTTCAGTACTCTTTTCTTTATTTTTAATGAAATTTACCTGTGCTTCTTCACACTTTATTGACTTTAAATGTTGTCATGGCTGTAAATAATTCATGATGTAGAAAAGGTGTTTCTTTTTTAACCAAAGTTTTTAATAAAAAAGTTTTAGTGAAAAAGAATGGAAGATAAATGGAAAGAAAGATTTTTCTTATTGCCAGAGAAAAGAAGGAAGGAAAATAACAGGAAGAAGAAAAAGTGAAAATGAAAATATGAAAAGAAATGTAGAAATAGAAGATGTATAAATTTCTCTTTTGTTTAACCTTTACAGTGAAGGTGAAAACAAGTGAAGAAAGAAAAATCATAAACTTTGTTATGCTTGCACGTCAGAGTAGAAGAAATAGGAGGTGGTGGGGGTAGGGCTAGAGAAATATTGAATTACACAAATTGACACACAATGACCCTTACAATGACAAGAGTCACAAAGTATTTTCAGCAGGCACATTTAACTAGTGTCAACATTTTTTAGTCATTTGTGGTCATTTAGTTAAGGCATGATCTTGTTTTTCCTACTTGGTAATTGGAATGAGGAATATTATCAAGACATTAAAGAATAAGGAAAAAATTCTTAAAACTAAATCAATTTGGCTCTGTTGTTATTCTGAACTTTTTTTAAGGAAATTCACTCTAATCAAGGCTATAAAGCCACTAAGACACAAAGGATTTTTCGTTGAAGCTTTTCTTGAAGCATATAAAAAATTTATCATTTACATGGACAATCAAATGGTCAAAAAATGTGTGTCACATTTGGAGAGGATGTGGTCACCACCCAAGCATTTGAAAACATGACAAATCAGAGTAACACCAAGTTCTATTATCTATAAATCCATAGCCTCTTCAATTGTGCTCAATCTCTACTCATAACATTTTTATCAGGAGTATGTTCATCCAATACAGGAGAATAAGTGACAACAAGTCACAAAATTTTATTGCATGCCATAACACAGATTACAGGAGGAGGTGGATTCATGCCTTTCCTAAGTGAACCCAAGCAACCTTAGTCAAAATCTGAACTCTGTCATTTCCATTTTCCAAGCTGATAATATTACATTACCTCTCACCTTGATTTTGTACATCTAAAGAATGCAGGGAGAGGTGGATTCATGCCTTTCCAAAGGGCACTAGCGCTAATTGAACATCAGTATCCTTTTCTTCAGCAATTTTATCTCATCTCCAGAAATTAATAAAACATGCTGTGACAAACACTCAATGATTCAAATATATCAATAATATTTTAAATTCCATAAACAGAGCAATTTGTCAGATAGTGTTCATAATTGCATAAATAAATAATATTATTGCATAACCTGATACTTTTTTGTTATTCCATGTTTTTATAAATATCTATTGACAGAGCCATTTGTATGAGATGTATTAATCTGCAACACTTGGCTAACAATTCTGCTTTGCTAGAATATTCAGTGGCCATCCATTGAATGGGTCAGTGTCTTTTTTTGCCTCTTTCTCATGTGAAGGTCATTTGGAAAGATACTTGGTTCTAATAAAAGAAAGATAATCTGGAATGTCTGCCATTCTGCATCTGTAAGCTTGTTTGTATATTTGCTTTGCGTATTTTACATTTAACTGCTGTCATTTAAATCCGATAATCACTTAACCTTGTTAAGATTATCAGAAAATAAATTCTCAAAAATTAATATTTATTTTTAAATGCTTTATACTATAGGTAAAACAAATGAGAAAATTATATGTTTGAAGTCTGTTCAGTGTAATCTCATCAGTGCAGAGAAAAATCCTCTTTTATGACTTTAAAGCGATATTGGTTAAGAATATATGCTAAACTTATAACTCTATTACAGAAATATGAATTGTCCAGTTTAAATATTTTGAAAATTCTAAATTTTGGTGCCAGTTGAAAAATGTTTTTTTATTATTATATAGTTAAAATTAATAAGTATATACTATTACAGTATAGTGTGTTTGTAATATATATATATATATATATATACACACACACACAAGTTACAAAGAAAGAAAATTAAATTGAAGGATTGAATAATCAGAAAAATGGCTTCACATAAAAGAATTACAACACATCATTGCAATTTGGTAAAATGCCTTTAAACTGTAAAAGGCAAATGTAACCTTTCTATGATTCTAAAATCTGTACATATATACTGGATGATGCAGAGATGATGAATTTTTGAAAAATTCCCATCATTAATTTTAGCTTCAAAAAGATTTTATTGTATTTGTATTGAATTAGCATTTGACAAAATCAAGTATGGAAAACAACATTCCTCATGTTGTGTCCGTTTTCATTAATGCATTTCTTGGAAGTTGGCCTCCACTCTTTTCAGCATTGCTCTGTCGATTTGGGCAACTTCCACATGAATAGTCTCCTTCAAATTGTCCAATATATGAAGCTTATGCTCATACACATGTGCCTTGAGCTTTTCCTACAACAAATAATCACACATGTACAAATAATGAGACTGAGGGGGTCAAGGAGTATCAGTAAACTTGGAAATGAGGTGGTCACTGAGAAAATCTGTTTATCGTCTGGCTGTGTGAGCTGTTGCCCTATCCTGCTGAAACCATACATGTCGGATAGAAATGTGTTTTTGTCGTAATTCAAGCACAAAGAAGTTGTTTATCATCTTGATGTAACATTTGGAGTTCACAGCAACAGCATTTCCATTATAGTCTTCAAAATTTAAGGTCTAATAATGCCAGCTTTTCCAACAGTACACCAAACACTCACTTTTGGGCAGTGCAGTTCTCTTGAATTTTCAAGAACCCAATAAAGACAATTCTGTTGATCCACCATACTACTGAGATGAAAATGAGCATTCCCACTAATTAACAAAATGAGTTTGTCATTTGCCTAAAGAATTGATACCATCTGACATGTGAAATTAAACCATTGTGTGTAGTCCCCTGGTCTCAATTTGTGCCAAATTTGTAGGGATGGAAAAGCAGATCTTCATGCAAAATATGTCTCACCGAATGATTATTGATGCCAATTTTAGTAGCATGTCTCTGAGTAGAGCGATTTGGACTGCACAGCAAAATTTGTTTGACACATTCCACACTTTCTGGGGTACATACTGTTCCTAGGACCCCTACCAGTGTGCTATTCATTGGTGTACCTTGTGTATGAAGTGCATGAACTTAATGTAAGATTGTGTTACGAGTGGGAACAGCCTGATTTCGGCAAATTTTGAATCTGTGACAAAACTCACACTGAACTGCCATGACAGACTTGGTATTCTTCACAAAACTGTCATAGAAGACACAGTGCTCTATCATCCACAGTGCCATGGCTACAAGTGAAAAGAAAAAAAAGCTAAGGCAGCACAGACCGAATGGTACCTGTCAGATATATATCCCTCCCTCTGGTGCTCAGTAATAGCCATTTCAAAACCATCTGTCCTCTCTGCCTCACCCTGTGTGTGTGTGTATATATATATATATAATATATATATATATTAACATTAATGGGTGTGCTTGGAAAGAGAAAATATTTCTTGTTTACACTTTTTTCCTATTCTAAGTATTATCATATCCATGATACAGTAACACCTTAATAGATGGGCATGACAGGATAATTGAAAGAAAGAAATGACAAAAATGAAATATTCTCAAAGATTATATATATATATATATATATATATATATATATATATATATATATATACACATGGATAGAAATGTAAAAGGAAGGCTGAAAACAGTTGGACCTAAAAGGTATAGACAACAAAAAGTGCTCAATTCAAAATCAAATATGTAGAGCTAAGCTATTTAAGAAAAGGCTAAAATGCCAACCAACCTTGCAACCTGGGTTTTGACTGTAAGGTCTCCTCAGGCAAGTGGAAGGATGTACAAGCCAAAGAAAGCTACTTCACTATACCAGAACACTGCAAGTGAGAGGGTAAAATTATGAGGATGGCAGGATGTGAGAGAGAGGAAAGAGAAGAAAAAATATGTAAGTGAGGAAAAGAGGGGGAAGAAAAAATTTTATTTCACTCATCCAGGTTCATAGGTACCTAAAAAAAAATATTTACTTAAATGCCTGCACCCCGACATAATCTCAGTTCTCTCCTTTAAGTAGACACCTTTATCAGGATATGTGGCTATGATCAATTTCTCTTCCTGGCACAGCTGGCAACAGTTGCCATGAATTCTACCAGTTTTTACTCTCCTTACTATGTTCCACTTTACACAAGGACTTCTGCCATACCTCTCTCTGTATTTCCAGACACAACCGGCAAGATTGGTGTCACTTCTATGGCTTTTCAACCTAAAAGATGAAGCATGATTGTAAAATCTCTTTTTGAAAGAGCTCTCAGTACATTCAATGTATATTTTCTTGAAACCGTTATTATCACTGACTGCAGTATAAATGTTGCTTTCTGTGTAGAACTCCCCATCCAATGGACAATTGTTTTCATTTCCTAACTTACATTTCTTCTTTTCTTCCCTTTCAACTCTTTCTATCTCTTTTACACACACACACATATATATATATATATATATATATATATATATATATATATACTTATCACAAGTTTGTCCTACACAAAGAAATTATAACATATGTATACAATAAGCAGTGTGAAAGAGGGAAAAAGAGAGAGGGTCTTACTCATAGAATTTCATAATGTAGAAAAATGTCAAGTTGGTGTGTGTCCTTTGTTTCTGGTGAGTGTTCCTCTGTCTGCCCTAATGCTGTAGGCTTCTGATGTCTGTCTTCTCTGGGTTACATAGCAACTGCCGTAGGCAGACAAGTCTTGTCTCCTGACAGGATAAAAAGCAACTGACTCTCAACACTCTATGAAGTGATGTCACTCACTGGCCATCATGTGATCCTCATAACTTTGTCTCAACTAAAGGGAGACAATTGCTTTTAGCATCCCTACAACATAGAAGCAAACTTCTAGGATACATTCAACTGTTATGTAATTAGTGATTACTGGTGGCACACAGTGGTTAAGCAGACAAAATTATATGAATATTTTTCTTTTGTATTTGTTATAAAGAATATCTTGCAAGGAAATTCATCAAAAGTTTCATATGACAGTAAAAGGGGTCAATAATGGGATCGAGTGGGTCCCATAATGTCAACTTGATTCATTTTTATCTAAACTCTTACTGTAATTATCTCTTCTTATTTACATGATTCATGAGCTGAACACAATAGTCACTCATTTTGTTATGATATTTAATTTATTTTTACTCTTAATGTTTACATGATTTTCCTTACTCACCTTTCCAATTAGTTGTTTGACAACATGTTAATTAGACATTTCTATATCGTTTATTTTAGATGAGTGAATCTAATTCTGCTGTACAGCACATTTTCCTATTTTTGTTTATGTTGACTTTATTTTCCAGAGTTGGTAATTTTAATAATATTGGAAAATGAAAATCTTTAGAACTACATCAAGTGGAAGAAAATCTGGACAAAGAAATGTTCAGAATATTTTTATATGCATGATTTTGTTTTCTCTAATAGCAAATCAAAATTTGACAAAATACAACAGCTGAGTTTTTTGAATCCACAACAATATTTTGATTGATTTCATTGGGAAACCTGTTATGTATTGTAATGAGTTTAACAATAAATTTATATACCTATATAATATTATTATTTCAAATATTTTTTACTCTTTGATTAATCACAATGATCAAAATTCAGTTTGATTAATCAAAAAGTGGGGTTTTATAATATATCAATTTTTTGGGTTAAAATAATATTTAAATAAAATAATATCAAAGCAAATCCTGGTTAAAAATTTTAATTAAATTCTATATTTTCTTAACACCTCAATATTATCATAAATTATAATTGTATTTATTCACTATTCTATTTGGATATACATGCTTTATTTTTCTCACCATAACTTCCATTTGTTTATTTTATTTTTCTATGTCTAGTCAACATATATACATTTTATTTTGACATTTTCTTATGAACAAATCTTACTGATTTCTTCACAGATATCTATTTTTAAATTTTATTAACTGTTTAAAATTTTTCAAATCAACAACAGTGTTTTTAACTTGCAAGATTTGCCATGATAACAGTTTCTTTCTTTAGATTTTAAAAAAATTTGTTCTGATTATGCAGAGTGAAATGCTGACAACAGAATAATATTAAACATTTAACTGTTTTTTTTTTTTTTACATATATGTATTTAACCTTCACAACAAAAAAAAAAACTTGATTTAGCATAATTAATAGGGCACACTTTGGCTAAAGATGAGGTTATCCTGATGCAAATAGTACAGCTTTGATTCCTACTAAGAAGTTATTGTATCTTGTATTTTTGAGATAATAGAGGGAAATAAATAAGTGTTGTGGCCTTGTTAGGGCCAGAAATAAAGACACAAAGAGAGGAATTGAGTTAAACAAATTGATTAACAGAAACAGTAATACAAACATATACAAATGAGTGTTACAGCAAGAATGTTCAATCCGACTGTCAGAGCTGACTGCTGGAAACTTCCCTCATCAAAAGGTAGTACCTGCTCCTATTTACAGCTGGGAGAGTCTGTGCATGTGTGGGTAAATTACCATAACAATAAGGAAGACAAACTTGTAGGTAAGTAATGAAATAGAAGATTTACTACATGAAGATACACTTAGCAACTGACTTAATGCTAACTCTAATTTAATTCCGCTTATTTATATAAATGGGCAATTCAATTCATTTATGTTCTATATGACAGAAGTACACATTTCTTTAGTAAGACTTATCAATCCAGCCAGTTAACATTAATTTCACTATTTAAGAATAACAGGGATGTCTACTTAAACATGTGTACATGTTAAAATAATGTTTCTAGTAAGAAGAAAATATGCAAATACAATTTGTGTCCACGTACATATATACGTGGACACAACCCTTTTTATAGAATGTACAGATACTATGCTCTAATTCTAAACAGAGAGCTGGGGAGCAACAGCTTGGTTCTAAGTAAAGCACACAGATGTTCCGATTCTGGAGAGAAGCGCCAATTCGTTATATAAATAATTCATTTTTAACTGGTACTGTTAACTTGTGTCTCTGTATTTTTAAATAGCACCTCAATGAAGACCAAGAATTGATGGCTTATGAATTCTATCTACAAAAATATCAAATTTATATTATTTGTCAAGACAGTGATAGTTTATTATTGTTATATATGTTGGTGATATGGTTAGAGTTGTATTTGTAAACTGTAATGTGTATATATACATAAGTATTTGAAAATGTTCATATCTTTGTGATCAAGATGAATCATATTGCACTTGCATTACAAATGAAAACAAGTCTTTATCTGTTTACTTGAGGAACACTTGTCTTTAGTCTCATGGTTGAGACAGAACAGATGTGTCTATTAAAAACCAACCACAGACTTGTTCTAAAAATCCTAAATGTTCAGATAAATCCATTTACTGAATGGGGTTTTCATGGAAATATTACTCCTCTAAACTGTTGATATTTCACTTTCATTGGGCCTTTGCAATGTCTGGTACAAGGTTACATGGTATTTATAGTACCTGATATTTTATTAAAGTGCTAAACCATTTCAGTGCTGTTTATGTCTCAGGCAAGAACTGATGTCTTTAGAAGAAAATGAACGTAAGACACAAAAACTTTTGATAATTATTATTATTTTTTTTTTTTTTTAAGTGTTTCACCCAAAGCAAGGCAGGAAGCCACTAGCATGCAAGGGGTTACAGAGAATTGGAGCGAGAGCAAAGAGGAGTGATAGAGGAAAAAATAAAGAGAAGGATAGGGGATAGATCATGGCATGTGGAGATGTCGATTGATATTATATTTGAATAGTTGGAGATTATAGCTATCAGGGAAACAGGAAAAGGGGAGGGACTTCCACAGGTGAGAAGTGCGAGACATGAAGCTATTGGAGTAGAAGACATGGCTACATTAAATAGTTTTGTTAGTGAAAGGGTGAGAGCGAGATGCCAGCCTAATAGAACGCTTAAATTCATGAAGTCTGGGAACCAGCAAAAGCAGCTCCTCAGAGCAGTTACCATGAGAGTATTTGTAAAAACGACAGAAGGAGGCGACAGCATGTCTGTGAGAGAGCGACTGCAGATGAGACGCCAGATCAGGGCCAATTATATTGCATATCCATCTCTGGATCTTATCAAGGACCTTGAGACAAATAGAAGGGGCTCCAGACCATATATGACAGCAATACTCCATGCAAGGGTGAATGGTTGATTTGTAGATTTGAAGAATCAACTCTGGTGAGAAAAATTTCCTGGCGTGGCACAGGGAGCCAAATTTCTTTGCGGTGGACGAAGCTATTGACTCAATGTATTTGACTGCTGACCTGAGATGGAACAATGTGAGACCGAGTAGTCGCAAAGAGGTGCTCTCGGGAAGTTGAGCGTCATACATTCAAATGGGGGGCAGGGATGGTTCTCTATGGTGAGTAATAGAGAGCAATTTTGTTTTTCAGGCATTAAAGTTAACCAACCAATTCCTGCCCCAGTCCACAACCGATTTTGTATTGTCTTATTAACTCTTCAATGGTGGGAAAAGTTTTTTTTTAAAGTGTAGTTTTGTTTATTTTTACTTTAATTATATACAAAAACTATAAAAATGATATTTTAACTATATTTGATTATAAAAATAGAAAGAAATGGTAAAAAAAAAAAAGTAATTTTCTTACATTTAATATTTTTTTTAACAGTACGATACTCTTTGAGACATTCCATATGGAATGGAACTGTTCATTCTTTGCACCAAGGAGTCATAATTTCTGGCTTTTATTCTCTTTCAGAACTATTCCTGCAGATATAGCATTGTCTTTGGAATTGATCTTCAATTTTGTTTGCAGACAAATACTCACAAGTAAAATGATGTGCCCACATAAATCCTAGAGTTGTCCGTCATTTAGACTTGAATTGTAAATAAATGATGTCTGTATTTTTGGAAAAGGTTTAATCAATCAATGGTATTTATGTTTTATCAGTTTGACTCACTATTTTTAACTAGACGACAATATACACGAGCATGTTCTTAATTAAAATGTATTATCAGTTTTTCCTGCCATATTGCCCAAGAAATAATTAATGTTATCAAGTGATTTTTTTCTATATTTGCGCTATTTGAAAAAATATTAGCATGTATTTTTTTTATTTTTGTGCTTATTTTTTTAAGTTAATTATCAATAATTAGAAGAAATAAATAGTAAATTAATGTAGATTTTTAAATGCATTTTAAAAATTTTTTTTTTTTTTTTTTTTTTTTTATGATAAAATGAATTGTTTGGGTTATTAGAAATGTTGTTTACTTTTGTTGTTATCACGTTTCACTTGATCTGTTGGCGAACAATGTCATATATAAAATATTAAAATGTCTGTTGCATTGTACACATTGATTTTTTTTTGTATAATGGCCTGGTCCTTGCAAGATATCTGTCATTATTTTTTTTCTTGGCTTGTGTACACCACCCCCTGTCCCAGACCAAAGAAAATGCTCCTTCTCTTTTTCATAGAGATTACAGCTGAAGAAAGTTCTAGAATAGGCTAGCTAAAAAAAATTGAGGTCTGCAACAAGCTTCTTACAAACACAGATTTAGTCTTGAGGAAAAGATAAGATTTAAGATACAGAATTTCCTGACATGAATTAAAATCTTTAAAATTATCCAAACCAAATAAATAGCTATTCTGATAAAACTATTTATTTTATGTGAAGCAGGAAATAATTTTGTGGAAAAAAAGATTTACTGGATTAACAAAAGGATATTGTTTCATTTATATGAATGCCAACATAACAAGAAATAAAATTAAATTTGAGTTGGATCAATTAATCTATAGCTTGAGACAATGTAGTTGAATTTTGATCTGAAATTTACACTGTATAATATTCAATAGTTATAATTAAAACTCACAAATTAAGGAATTAAATTATTATGAAAAATTAAATGAATATTTACTGTGTAAAATAAAGGTTTTTTTTCATCATTGGGATATAAATTACTTTTTTTTTTTTCTTTTTTTTTTTTCTTTTGAGCAACATTTCTCCATCTTTCTCTCACTCTCTCTCTCTCTCTCTCTCTCTCACAGGTGTTCTCAATACAACCTCAAAACCCCCACCCTCCCAATCTTATGTCTGGTTAGATTTTGGGAAAAGAGTTAGGCTGAGAACTTTTCAGCAATCCCTTGTATGTGTGTGTACGTGTGTTGCCCCCTCCTATTATTTTTGATGCATGAAGACCAAAAGTTTACTTATTATTTTACTCTACATTTTAGTGTCTGTGTCTTTGGTGAAACTTGAAACCTGGTCTTTTTCAAACCACACTGCATCTTTCACACACAAAATGGTGAACAGAGACAATATTCTTCCAAACTTGCCTTAGTTTTACTGGTGTGGGCTGTGGAAGTTAACAAGGTTGCATGTTTGCATGTATTTTAAGTGAAGGTGTATGTTGAATATGTAAACATAGAAAAAAATGAGTTTCTACTACAGACGTTTATTCCTTTTATGGTGACTATAGTGAAACACAGTTCTCTGTATTCCTGATGTATGTCTATTCTCTTTTTGGTCCAGGCGTTAGGGTAGGTAAATATAAGTATTATATTCATGGTTGATAAAAAGTCAGCCATGTGCAGAGTTGAAACAACCAAAGGATAGTTTTTACTTACTTTATCACTGGGAGATTTCAACATGTTTATAGGATGTCCATTTTGTTTATCTTGGTCCAGAAGTTAGAGAAAGTCAGTATAAGCAACATTACTATGGTTGCACTCAAGTCAGCCTTGGAACAACCAAAGAGAAAGCTTGACTTACATAATAAGTTAAGGTTTTGAAAGAAATGTGTGAGCGACATATGTTGGAAAGTGAGAGATGGTTCAATTGTTAGTGGACCATTAAAACTAACATTCTTCAGTGGGAAGTGAGGTAATCTTATTTTTAGTTCTTTTACTCTCGTCTTGGGTAAATGTATTTCTATTTTGTTTCTTTTGTTATTATTCATTATTATTTTATTTATTATCCTTGTGAGGATGTGGATCTAAATGCTACAGTTCTTTTTTCCGCATACTACAATCAGCAACATACTGTCTATATATATATATATATATATATATATATATATATATATATATATATATATATATATATATATTCAAAATTATAACATATGCATGTTATAGCATCACTACAAAAATTGCAATTTTCAATTTTTTGTAGTGATTTTATAACATGCATATGTTAAAATTTTGAATAAATATTATTTGATCTACTCTGTACTGAGCACGCTTTTAAGAATAGTGTTTTTGGTTACCAGAATTTGATTCCATCTGTACCAACCATGTACTTGTGCGTGTGTTATATATATAATTTTTTTTTTTCTTTCATTTGTATGGATATTGCTTTTTAACCCCAGGGCCACAAACTCATATCCATACAACTGAATATGTTAGCTCTGTCACAGATATTGAGCACTTTCCACTAAGTACTGTGTATATAAAAATATATTTTTACACACACACACAACCATTTATTATGTCTATTCACTGGATAATTTTCACAATTTGTCTTGTACTTCAATGCAGAAAAATCTCTTAAATACAAGACACATGTATATATTTATTGAGGTTAAGTTTTGTCTATTTATGAGGCAACAAAATATTTCTGTTTTTTTTCAAAATCCAAATTACATATTTTATGTGAAGCAGGTTTTACTTTTGCTGTGTTTATTTGTCATGAATATAATTTCCTTATTTGAACATCTTTTTTGAAAAAAATATAAAATAAAAAGCTTAAATCATGCATTTTTTTTTAATTATTCATGTCTACTTAATGATTATAAGCTGACATTTCATTTGTTATGAAATACATGGTATAGAATGGAAAAAGGATAAAAAAAATCTTGACTTGTGTATCATTTCAGATGAAAAATGAAATTCCTTGAAATTTAATAACAAATAAAATGACACAATAGAATGTCTTTTTAAATGATTCTTTCTTTTCCTAATTCTATAAATAATCTTCAAAACTTTTACTGAAGTTTCTCATGATGACAAATCTTTGTTTTACTCATTTTGTCTATTTTAGCATTTCTTTTGTATTGTTGCTTACTCAGCCCCTTTTTTTTTTTTTTTTTTTTTTTTTTGCATAAATTTTAACCCCTCCATAAAAAATATAATTGTGCATAGTGCAACTGGTCACTAAAAATACATGATTTTTAGTTTCTTCAAAAAAATTACTTCTGTATTACCCCTTCATTTTTTGAGGAAAAAAAACCCTCAAAAAACTTACACTATACTTGAGTATATATGAAATCTATGATATGTTCAAATTCTGGCTAGGACACTTATGCAAGAATCAGTTATCTTATCCTCTATCTATAGGTTAAATAACACTATATACTCTAGACTTTATTGATAACCAGTCTAAGTGAAGGACTACTTTGAATTCAAAAGCAAGGAGAAGGCTATCTTTCCTATGAACAAAATCATAGCAAAATGCATTTTACTTAAGAAAAGGAGGCTGTGGAGAGTCATGACTGCCTCTGTCTTGAAGATACTTGTAACTTGATCAGAGGAATCTACAAACAAATTCCATAACTACTTCAACTGGATTTGCACAAATCTTTATTTTGTTGTAAAGTGATCAAAGAAATTAAATTCATTTATGGAGTCAGAATTTATGTCATGAAAATCTTATTGTTATTTACACTGGGCCTATTCTCCTTATCTTTGTTGTTGTTATCACAATGTTTCAGCTGTTGTTGTATCCTGCAGCCTTCATTTGGTGTATACAGATCCAAGTAACCTACTGAGAATTCTGAAGTAAAACCCTTTATTTAATCTAAGAGGTTAGACTGTTCTCGTTTCACTCCAGTTGAAGACAATAGTCCAAATAGTGTAAGGAATGATAACTCCTTATCCCAGAAATTCAGACAGAAAATTAGGGTGTATCAAGTGTTTTTACAGATGATTGCTCCTGTTTATTTCATGTATATGGCTAAAGGCTGTCTATGATTCCACTATTATTATTATATACATCACATCATTATTATCATTGTTGTAGATATTGCGATTCTGAAAATTTTGCTGTATTATACTGTATCTCAAAGTTGCTGAAGATGTTTGAAAAATTTGGGAAATGAAAGGAAATGAACTAATAGGTAAGTAAATTGGCCAAAAGTGATTTAAACATTTTAAGGATAATGATCCGTCCCTTGAAATGGAACCAAAAAGTAGATGAAAATAAGTTATAGATCCTGAATACTTTAAAATCTAAGGTAGAGAGGAATCTGATCACCAGCCCTGAAAAACATTCCTCTGAGGCTAGATAGATTATGTAGAGCAGTGTGTGTGTATATATATATATATATATATATATTATAATATTTTTAATGCCACTCTTCCTCCAACATCTCAGATAATCAAAGGTCACTGGGAAATACTATATCTCAAACCAGACCTAAAAACTTTGAGGAACCCAGCCTTCTAGCATATCGTAGACTTAAGAAAATTATAGGTAGTAACCAAATTTCAGGTGATAAAGTAATCTGTAATAGACCAAAAATAAAAACAACAGGATTTTCCCAACCATGTAACAACAAAAAGAACGTATGTTGTAACCACATTAGACATACCAATTCATCACTAGCTCGGTCACTAAATCTATTGTCATAACATAATTTACCTATTAGAATGCGCACTATGCCAGAAACAGTATGTGGGAAAATCTGAATGGCCCTTTCACTAAAGAATTAATAATTATCAGAATCGGATCAAGTTTGTTCCCCACAAAGGATTATTACTTGTAGAACAATATTTCTGCTTAGAAAAATATGATTTTAAAAACTATGCCAAATTCACTATAATTGAAAAAAAAAATAGAAATAAACAGAAAAGATAACCTTAGAAAAATACTAGAGGAACATGAAGACATGGATTTTATACCTCAAAACACGTTGTCCACAAATTTAACAACACAGAATTTATTTTTATATATATATATATATATATATATAACTCCATAAATCAAGTCCTATCCACATTTCTCACCCACACAAGACAAACATGCTTTCAGGTGTTGAGGTCTCACGCATATACACACACTCACAAAAATATATACATATATACACATCACACACACTCCCCCAAAAAGATAACATACACTTAACACACATATCCCATTCCCAGCAAAATCTTAAAATCAACTTCAAAGAGGCTGTTTGACCAACACAAGGACTGACCAAAATTAACAATAAAGAACAAAAAAAAAACAAATGAAAACTACAGATAAAGTTCACCTTCTTCAGAAACAGTCATTCACTCCTGTAGTTCACTGCTACTAACAAGCAGGGATTTTTTTTCTCCTGATGATGGCCATGCTGGCCAAAACTAGTCGAGGAACCTAATTGAAATAATAAAACAATAAAATATTAATATACAACCCAGTGTGTCTGAAAATTTTAATTTTTTCATATTTTTTATTGTTCAAAATTCTCAGTTTCAAATCTAATACCTAATATGATCATGAGTGCAACTAGTTTAATTTAGTGAGTTTCCTGGTTAATTAGTTGAATAACATACTACGTGAAGTATAAACTATGAAAGAATGACAAATTTGGGAGAAGCAGAAAAAGGTGAGTGTGAAAGAAGGATGGTGTTGCTAATTTGCAAATATTTAGTCAAATATTATTATTGCAGTTTTAGTGTGTTATTTACAAAAAGGATTGGGTGAGGCATTTTTTTGTCTACTTATGCCAATGAATAAAGATAAAAGAAACAATGTGTAGTTTCAGAAGATTAATGCAAAAAAAAAGTATTAACAGATTGTGACATCTATTAGGAAGATGTGATTAAATACACTTTAATGTTTAAAAAAGTTATTCAGTATTATTATTGTTTAGGTAATAAGCATTATAACACAGCACAAATAGCTATATTGTAGAAAAAGGAATTTTCAACAATATGTTTTTTTTACATATTTATGGTTATTTTTTAACTTTTATCAAAAACAACATTCTTGTACATTTAGTTATGGATAATATACATTAATTGCTAATTTTTTTTAATTAATAATTATTTGTGCTCAGTTGTTGACATTAATAGCTATCTGCTGATGTGTTAAAATTTTGGAATAAGGCAATAATAAAAATTTAAATTTCATCACTCCGATAAATATTGTGATCTGTAAAATAATTACTCTCACTAAATGATTTTCTTTTTATAGCTTCATATATGGCATTGGTATCAAAGATTTTACCAGTACAAAGTTTATTTTTAAGTTCACATAAGAAGATGAATTTTAGCCGTTTTGGGCATATTGACTTATTTTTGTTCAACATGAAACTGAAATCTCAAAAAACTGAAGAATGAATTGATTTTGTTTTTATGGATTTTTCTTTTCTATTTCCAATATGTCTGTCAAGAGATACTATTTCCATATGTTTATTTTTATTTCAATTTTCAATATTTATTGCACATGCGTACAAATAAGGCACAAGGCCAATAATGGGGAAGTCTGGTCATCATCTGTCTTGTACTAAAACTTAGCTAACCAGAATCACTGACCCAGACAAGCTATAATAACCCTTGCATGAAAACACCACATTCTTACTACAACCACCATAATACCTTAAAGACTCTATGATGTCCTAACTAGTCCCCATATACACAATTTTATCTGTGGAGGGTGGGGAATACAAAAACAACTTTTAAAAATTTATAAACCCTAATGAATATTTACAATGTAAACAAAATGTGTTTACAAGAAACAAAACAAAACAGTATTATTTTATTTCAATTTTTGATTTTAATACAAGTACTTAAGCTTCTTAGGGGGCATGGTGGAGTAATGGATAGTGGTTCGGATTGAGGAATTGGAGGGCCAAGTTTGAATTCCTGTTAAATCCATTACATTCACTTACGTGCTAATACCCTTGGGAAATGTATGAATCCTCTTCTCCCTCCATCTATGGGTAAATAGCAGGACAGACTGGGTTCTATAGCCTTGGATGGCAGTTGGTCTACCTCAGAAAGAAATGGTAACCTACTGTAGAGAAAAAAAAATCTACCTCGTCAGTAATGTACTGAAGGATACATGATCACCTAAGTGTGTATCACACATTACACATAACTGACTGACTTAAGCTTTTAAGTTTTTTATAATTTATATTATAGCTTCATGATCTCTTTATCTATTGTATCATATATACAGCATCTGGATGAGTTCATTTTTCTGAGTGATAGACGTCAGAGCCATTATTTTTGTACAATTGTCTTTTATTTTTGTCACTTAAGTTGAGATTATATATATATATATATATATATATATATATATATATATATATAATAATTGTCTAAAATATTGTTATATTTATGGTGGAATAGTGCTCAGGAATAGAGCATTTGTAGATATGTACAGTGTGGATATACAGGGTGATTGAAAAGTAACTCCCTGTTTTATGTATAATGGACTCTCCCATCCTATAAAAATTATAATTAAATGGGAGAGTCCTCCAAGGCTCTATCTAGAGTCCTATGCTGTTTCTGATCTTTATCAATGATCTTTCTGATGTCATCAGTTCCCAAGTAGGCATTTCTACAGGTGACACTACCATTTACTCTTCTTTCAATAGCAAATTCGTTAGTTGACAAAGTTAACCTGGCTGCTGCTCCTGGAAAGGACATCCAATCTGTGTTTAACTGAGGCAGGAAATTGCTCATAAATTTGAATGCCTGTCAAACTAAACTGCTCTCATTTAGCTACCATAGAGAAACTTTCCTGTCCGCCAACAGCATGGCTGATGATAGACCCCTGGAGAGCAACTCACTGTGTCTTCTTGGCCTCACTTTTTCAACAGATTTGAAGCGGGATGACTAGATTGAATCAGAAACTGCATCTACTGCAAGGAAATTTGTGTCACTGTGTCATGTCAGAAGGTTTTTCTTGTTAGAGTTCATCTTGTGCATTTACAAATCTACCATTTGTCTGTGTATTGAATACTGCTGCCATATCTGGTCTGGTACTCCTGCTATTCATCTTGAGGTTCTTAAAAAGATCTACAATATAATCAATCCTAACTTGGCATCTTGACTTCAGTCACTTTCTCACCAATATAATCTGGCTTCCCTCTGTCTTTAGAACAAATATTTTCATGGCTACTTCTCTGACAAACATTTTTTCCCAGGTGTATGCTACTAGATTGGTATCTAGATCCCACTGTTGAGTTAGTTAAATCTAACCGCCACTTCTACTCCAAAAGCTTTTTTTCTCACACTTCCCACCTGTGGAACTCCTTTCCATTCTCTTGCTTCCCTGATAATTACACGCTTCAAAAATTTAATGTAATTTAAAATGTAAAAATTTCATATATAGTATATCTATAAAAAGACAATATGAATAAAGACAAAAGGAAAACTTATCTTAGCTGACACATTTTGTCTGCTGTGGGACATTATCACGACAAATGCAAAGGATTTTATTTTATAACAGGTGTATATATATGTAATATATATATATATATATATATATATATATATATATATATATATATATATATATATATATATATATATAAAACAAAAATATTATTGATCTTTCAAAATTTTTGAGTTAGGAACACTCATCAATATTAATCAGGTTAACTGAACAGTCTTGGCAAGCTATGGGGGATGTGAAGTGATTCAATTCAATGTCTAATAAATTAAAGTGAGTAAGTGATGATTTTTTTTTAGAAATTTTGTATAAATTAGTATTTGAATTGATTTAATTTGGGTTAACTTTACATCTGATTAACCCACCCCTCTCTTCAATGCCCTTTCAAAAAACTGAACATGTCGTACTTGTCTACAATTTGTTGCTGGCATATTTACCACAATTGCCAATGATGGCCTGCATATGTTCTGGTTTATTGTGACATGAAAGAATAACTCCCCCACCTCCATCATCTGAGCTTACTTTTCTATTTAGCATAGATCTGACATTTAATTGGTTAATCAAGATGCACCCACAAAGCTATTTTTAATTCTGACCTTATGACTAACCCCTTATCTTTCAGAAAAGAGGTAATACTTTCTCTTTAAATTTCTTTAAAAATCATACCATTGCCTGAAGAAGTACAATCTTAGTATTGAAACATGAAATCTTTTGTGTAGCGATTTCAAAATATTTTTATTATAATCTCTTATAATAATAATAATAATAATAATAAACCAAAGAAGAATCTGCAATGTCATTGATTCTGACATCTTGGATTCAGTCATTTTCCTATCACCTAACGTTGTTTCCCTTTGCCTTTTCTATAAATATTTTTTAGTAAATGTTTTGATGAACTCTCCTCTAGTGTACTGAGAGACTATGAATTTAAATGCAGTACTAGATTGGTGGTAATGTTTCATCATTTTACAGTTGAAATGGAAGTAACCATAAGTTCTGTGATAACATTTACTTTTCTCACACTTCTTGCCTGAGAAACTCTCTCCCTGCTTCTTGCTTTCAAATCAATTTTGATCTTCAAATTATTAATGCAATATCAATCATTATCTTCTGCCTTCTTAATTCCTTTTCTCTTATTGTTCCCACTCCTTAATGTTTTTCTTTTTTTTAATATTCTTTCACAATCAGTAACCTCCTCCTGTGTCTTAGTAACTTTATTGCCTTCCTTGAGGTGAAAGGATTAAATACACACATACATCGACCTTTAGATATTAAATCCTGTATCAATGGCAGAATTTACATATTAAAATTTTATTCCTTGTTCAACATTAAAAAGTTTGCAGTTTTATCAATGATAAATGTATTAGGTAATAATTTGAAATGGCCTTGAAACTTTGTCTTAAGTTTAATTAATATTACTATTTTATTTTTGATAAAGTCGTAAATTATAAAAATATTTGTAAGTGAATTCAAAGATTTGAGAAATGAATTGAGCATTTATTTCTTTTCTGTTGTTTCGTCTTTTAGACATTCATATTTTGTCGTAAAGAATTATAGTCATACTTAAAACCAAAATATTTGCATTATAGATGTAATTAAATATGACCTGAAAATAATTCATTCAATATTTTAAGTCTGTGATATTTACAGTAGGTGATGGAAAAAAAAAAATCCTAAATAAACTGCATATCTGAAGAAAAAAAATATTAACTGTTGTTGCTTGTTCCTTACAAATCATAGTCTGGTGTTTTTTTTATATGTAGAAAGAATTAAACTTTTTTGACAGATGGGTTGATTTCTATGGCAGATGGCATGTTTGAACCATTTCTCTCTCTGACACATAAATGTAGGTATTTGTACATATATTCCTGTGCATGTATGTGTAATATATTTATATGTTGAAGGCGTGTAGATGTATGTATGTATTAAAGTGTTTGAGATATACGAGTCGAGTCCACTGGGAATGTGTCCAGCCATTTTGAATATGACCAAAACCATTTGGTAATCAGTCACAAGGAGAACTTCCTGTACAGGCCTGAACAAATGCTTCCCTCTATGGTTCCTCAGTCAGTTATAAGACACCATAGAATGAGCTTGATTACTGTTACTTTCTCAGTGATGTCTCTTGCTGGTCTTTTTAATAAAATATTGCATCACCCAGGTCTGTTAGCTTTGCCCCTAAGCTAAAATTGTCATTGAAACACTGTAGATAATGAAGCAGCTGATTATGATCCCAAAAGAAAAACTTGGATAAATGTTTCAAGTCCCAAGATGAGCACTTTGAAGTGGACTAAGGCATCATTATCCTAGGTAGGTTATTTGTTTATTTATATTAATGGTTGTTTTCAGTGTATAAATATATAAAGTATAGACACAAATGTACCTTTGTAGGTACGTGTGTTTATATAGTTTATTATATAGCATGAAAATACATACACACACACACACACACACACATATATATATATATATATATATATATATATATATATATATATATATATATATATATATTTTACTGATTTATCTCCTTACCTTTCCATGCATTGATTAATTAATCTATTTCTCTGTGTATATTTTTTAATAAATACTTATCCCTCCCTTCCACATACATTGTGTATAAAACACATGAATACTTATATTAGGTTGTCCTTAATGACATAATCATATTAAATGATTTACTGCCTGTCATGATGTTTATTAAATAAATCCAATCTTTTTCATGAGATGCTATTTTTCTTATCTTTCTTTGAGGAAATTTTCGATATAAATAAACATGAATGTCAGTGTGTCACACTTTTTCAACTTTACTTTTGGAGGCCGTAGCCCAACATATCATACCATTTTGGAACCAATCTGTGAGCAAATTAAAACCATTTCAGGCTAGATCTGAACCCACAATCCTGAAATTTTGGATTCCCAAGTTTTCATTACTGCGATTGTTTTTGATAATTTTTTTTCTTTTTATGTGATTTTTTTGTGAGGAATGTTTTTGTATGAAAACAATTTTTACAACTTTGGAATAAATTTGGGAATATTTTAAATTAATTGCAAAATTCAGCAAAAGTCATTCATGAAATAAAAATTATTGTTTGTACAAAAAGTAAAGACCTATGTACATCAAATTGTCTTTAAATTAAGTGGTGGCAGAAGAATTATTGTTGAACTTTTTTAAAAGACAAGTTTAAATATTAATGCATTACTTAAATGGAGCAATCAATTTTAAGTTCTTCTGTAGTCTATTGTTGGCTATTGCATACGTTAACAGTATGCCTTGCAAAAAGATCTCCACCAACAGAGGACCAGATTGCAATGAAAAGAGCCAAGGCAAAAAGGAAAAGAAAGTAGTGTGCAAATGAAAACCCAGGAGAGATTCCAGTGCTGAGAATATGCAAATACTTAGGGACTCTCAAACTCCTGAACAAGTCAAAGCCCCAATCAAGCATCATCTGCAGGAGCTAGCTTAAATGCTGCCTGATAAGGGTGGCTTTTAAGATAGTTCTAAATAAAGGAGAGCAGACATTCTATTATTCTTTCCAAAACAAATGTAAATATTTAATTTCAGGATAAAATTTACCTTTTTGTCTTTAAATTAGTATCACATTGTAGGATTTGTCAGTTATGGTCAAAGAATAATTTTCTGAACAGCTGAATTGTTTCAAAAATAAATATAAATGTGGAGAAATAGGAAGAAGAACGTGTAGAAAAAAAGGCAAAAGAGTAAAGAAAAGTAGTTCTGTAAGATTCTTTTGAATTCTCAGAAGTTAAATTATTTATAGAAAAATGGTATAAAAGAATATGACAGAAAATTTGGCAGCAAATCATTTGCAATCAAAAGATCCAAATTTCTTTGAAAATTCAAATTTTAGGAAGTGTAATCTAATATTGTTAAGAACTATTCATTATATATAAATCAATCTACATCCTCTCACACCTATTTGTACTGTATATATAAAATGTCATATAAAAACAATATACATTCGTTTCTTCTATGTGCCATGACTCTTCAGGATGCTGGCAATCATGATTTGTTATAATTTCCTGTCCTTTCTAGTTCTTAGTAAGTGTTGTATTTTTTATATCTTTTCTAAACTCTGTTCTATATCTACACAAACTTGTTTGGCAGGTTATATCCAGTCTTCATCTGTCCCTCTTGTATTCAATGTCCTGTGAGTGTCAAATTTTCCAAACCTTTTTCCTCATTAAGTTCCTTAAAATTTTGAAGTGTTTCTTTTGATTTTAAGTATAAGTATTCTTGTTTCCATTTTCTCTAAAACCTACAGACTAAACATATTGGATAGTTATGAATATAATATATAATAGCATGAAAAGAGATAATTTTAATGATTTCTCAGGTTTTGCAATACAAACAAGATAGAAATGATTAAACATTGGTTGTCATTCATAAGAACTATAGATTTGTTGTGAAGGTAACAAAAATTCATGCAACCAAATATTAGACTGATGGATAAATACTTTCAACTTCTCAACTATTTAATTTGTATATTTTGAAAAAGTATTTCAAAATATAAATAAAACTTAAAATTACACCCATGCATACACGTACATAAGAGGGGGACATTGAAAAGTTCTTGGTTTGATTAAATGAAGAATTGATTAAAATGTTTTTGTTCATATTTTGGGAAGTCAGTTCTAAGAACTTTTCAGTTTTTTCCCTATTCCCACCCTATGCTTGTATACATATAATGACAGAGGGCACGTGGCTAAGTGGTTAGAACGTTTGCATTTTGACCAAGAGACCTGGGTCCGAATCTCACCATGGTTGATTTTTCAGGAAGGAGACTTCCTAATGTTATCAGACTGGAGAGGTTGATCCCAGCGTGCAGCATCTTTGGAAAGTGCCTGAAAACCATATCATGGGTTGACCCAGGTGTTTTCAGTGAAATTGGGTAGATGGAACCCTTGCGAGCTGTCGATAGCTGTGCTAGCACAAAGCCACAAGTCATCATGGCTGAGAACTTGAGCATGCTGGCCTTGTTCAAATTGTTGATCACACTCTTTCCCAGAAACTGTAACAAAGGTCTGCTCAACATAGTTGCAGTATAATAAACCACATGTGGGCTCTGTGGGTGTTGAATAAACACAAAAATGTGCCTGAGCAAGTGTCTGTAATAAGGATCGGCTAACTGCCCTAATAGACTGGTATCCTCGAATATAAGCAGCCAGCTATACTATCAGAGGACAACAGAAATTGCTGACAGGAAGACATGTGGTATACCAGATGACATACCTTTCTGATGTTGTCTAGTACAACAAGACAACATCAGTAGAGATATTACCATAAAACCAGAGATCCATTGATTGGTTGCTTAAGTTCTCCACCGCCCCTTGCATTTACTTTGGATAGATTTACTCCCCGCCACCTCTTGCATGGATCTTCTTGCTTACTCTTGGAATAAATGAAAATGCTCATTAAAATATTTATTCTTGAAACCAAAACAGATATATATTGAAACATGCGAAAGTGTGTTGGGTCAAAGCACCAAAACCCAGAACCTGAGGAAGAAACACAAGAAAGACCATCTGATGAGCTGCAAGATGAAGAGTTTTCTTCTATCTGACTGAATAAATACTGGGGGAGAATGTAGTAATAAAATAATCACATCCCCTCTTGCTTGTACTATAAAATGTTTTCAGCACTAAAGCTGAATTAGTCAACTAAATCTTCCACTTAGAGTAGATGTGTGATTGGCATTCTCTGCTAACACTTTCTTTTCTCGTACTTTTCATTTGTGGAACTCTCTTCCAGATACATGCTTTTCAGTCAACTTTAATCAGTAAAAATTTAAATGCAATGTTAATTGCTATTTACTATCCTCCTGATTACTCTTTTGTCTTCCCACATTATTAATGTATCTGTTTCTAATTCTTCCACACCCTTTACTGCTATGTATGGGGTGATACCAATTAAAAAGTTTTTATTCATCTGTGTGTGTTTAATGAAATGATCTTAGATTTACAAAGCAAGAATATTTCTCAAAATGTTAATATTTTGCCATTTGGTCACATTTTGAAAAGTGAGTCAGACTGAGATTGTTTCAGCACCACTTATATATTATGTGTGTTTACAATATATATATATATATATATTTGTTTTAATATATATGTATGTATGTGCATTTTATATGTATATATCATAATCACATGAATAAATATATATTTACTTTCAGAAATTCATATCTCTAAATGTTTAATGTCTTGTTTTCTTTTTCTTATATTAATAATACTAGCTATTTAATAGTCATACAGTGAAAGCCCTAATCCCTGAGGCTTTGAATGGAGGTCACCAAGGAAATGTTATGCTTTCTATCAGTCTTTTTTTTTTTCCATGATATTTTAGCATCCTCATCCCAATGCTCTTGGACAAATTGATTTGGGAGACAGCGGCCACCATTTTGCCTCTTTTCTTGCCCATGTGTATTTTTTCCCTACTTTTCTTTTACTTTCATTCAACTTCCTTATATTTCTCCTTAAAGAAATCCTTCTTTCATTTTTCTTGGAAAACAAGGATTGTTTCTGAATGATTCATCCTCAACCTGGAGCGTTCTATTTGAGATGTTCCTGCCATATGCTTTCTCTCAGGAAATATGCATGTCTGTATATTTTGTGATTTCATGGTAAACCATTTCTCCCCATTATTATCTATTTTTACTTCTTTATCATACTGTTTTCTTAATAGGCAAAGTAAGATATATTTGTTGATAGAATATTTATTCAATGTGAAATGCAATAATAAAAACAATAACTTGATAGAAATTGTATATTGAGCACAAATTTTGCAGAAGTTTCTAAATTTGCAAACACCGATTTCTATCTTTTAGTGTATCAATTTGAAATTTCAGGAATATATAAGATTGAATACCTGGTTGTTTAAATCTACCCAATATTTTAGCTCTTTCACTAAACATTAAATACATTCCTTAAATCTATTTTTTGTATGAATATTGAGTATTTTTTAAGCACTTCAGTTCCAAAAGGACTTTTCTTTTCTCTCATAAGAGCAATGGTTCTTTACTACTGAGGCTGTCTTGAAAATTTTCAAAATTAAAACTGAGTAGAGATGAAAAGACTCTTTCTGGTGTTCACTTGATTCAACATTTTTTTTCTTTTGAATTTGTATAAAACATTTTTAACTGAGCTGGCATGAACAGATACTATACTTTGATCATAAGTAAAAACCTTGAAAAATCTCTTATTGATGCAAATTTTACATACAAATGAAAGAATAATCATAGCTGAAATGAGTTTAACACAAAAAATCATTTCGTATTTAAAAATTATTCACACATATTTATAATGGGTGTAAGTATCAGAATATTTAATAGCATCTGCTTGTCTCATTAGTAATTAGCCTAATGTACTTACTGAGTTTATAATTACTTGCTGTAGGTCATTTAGGTTTTGGGTAGTTTGATAATTTTATTGGTAGCTTGCATAATGAGGATACGGATATACACTCCATTTTCTGATAACTGCTTATGAAATACTGAATGGTATGTATTATAGTCTTATATTTTGGACTAAGTTTACAAGTAATTTATTAGTGAGGAATATAAATTGATAATGAATTTAAATACAGAAAGATGAGATTTTCATATGTTCATAAGTATGTGTGTATATATCTGTCTTGTTAGAGACTAGAAACAAGATTAAGTTCTTACATTGACCACACATACACAACACTCACTTGTAGGTTAACTTGTCGTATGTCGAAATTTAGTGCAATTCACACACATATAGATCAACATATCAGAAATAATCAAAATAATATTAGATATAACTAGTTATATTTTATTGAACTCAATGCAAAGAAAAACTTTAAATTCTGGAAACTGTTGTAATACAAGGGAAGCGGCCAACATTAAATAGGGTATCTTGCTCTATAGAAGATTGTATATTGAAGTTTGTATAAAAAGAAAATCATGTAAAAATTCAGGTTGATATCATCTTTAAAGGAACATTAGATTTAGCCAAACACATTTTCATCAAAAGATTAATTCCTAATAATGACTGTAGTGGTAGTTGAAACAACTTGAATAAAACAAAAAAATTAACTTTGGAAAGTTTTAACAATTTTAATTCTGGTATAAAAACGATGTCATCAGAAGTCAGAAAAACTTAATGAAAAATTTGATAGACAAGACTTGTCTGTAATGCTTAATAAAACTTGCTGAAAAGAATTCTTGCTGCTTAAATAAACCTTTATTTATATATATATATATATATATATATATATATATATGACATTTGGTATACCCCTCCATTCAACCAAATGGTTAGTATTAAGCTAGGACAGAAATTCCTAGCTTTAATTGAAAAACACTTTCCTACCAATAGTAGACTTAGTAAAATATTTAATAAAAATACCCTAAAATTAAGCTACAGCTGCACTGAAAATCTAGAAAGTATAATAAGAAAACACAATAAAATCCTGAATAACCCCCATGCCAGAATATTATTAATAAAAACCCTACACTTAAATTAGACAAAAATAGTGAACAATTATGTGATTGTAGAAACCCAGAAGACTGCCCATTGGAACATAAATGCAGCATAAAATCTGTGGTATACCAATGTACTATCTCATCCATTGAGAGTCCTAATACTAATATGATATACATTGGGTCTACGAAGAATGAATTTAAAACCAGATGGAGGCAGCATAAATGCTCCTTCAAAAATATTAATAAAAGAAATCAGACATCTCTATCTAAATATTTTTGGCATTTGAAGGAAATGAATAAAACACCAAAAGTAAAATGGAAAATTATAAACAAAACTAGAACTTGTAAAACTTGAGATGACCCATGCCCTTTATGCTGGCATGAAAAACTACACATTATTAAGTTTCTGAATAATAAAAATCTATTAAACAATAGACATGAGTTAACGGTTTTTTGCCGACATCATCAAATATTTGCATTGAATAATTAGCATAAAAACAAACAAACAATAAAATAATTTTTAAATTCCATAGTCTAAATAAATAGTTTAAAGTTTAGATAACCCTTTATGAAATTGTCAAAAAACAAATGTTAGCGAATTATGACAGTTTTTTTTTTTATATACACAAAACCCTTTCAGAAAAAATAAAAAATAAAATAAATAAATCTCCTTAGACACTTAACCAGACTAGACGATGTCATCTTCTGCTTTAAATTTAGACACCCCAACCTTACCCTGACTTGACGTCTTTGAATGTAACTGAGATATTGATACAAATTATTAACCCTTACGCCCCTTTTCTTTAAATAATTGCTCTAGCCGTTACCATAGTAATCTTAATTTCAGTAATGAATATGTTTATAAAACACGTAAATTTCAGGAATAAGTTATTCCAAAAAAAATTTCGCTTGAAGATGGAACGGAGCTTAGTACTTTAATTCAATTTAATTCAAATAATTATATTGAAGTTTTTGGCTCTTGTTTTGAAACATGAGAACTCTTATGGAATCATATTTTTAAATAAATAATTATATTTATGCTCTCTTTTGTATTGAGCACTATTTTTTAAAAATAATAGCAAAAATACTAAAGAACGTTGGATTATTTACCTAATGAGTTCTTTCCTATTTTCTATATATTTTTACACACACATGTATATATAAAGCAAAGTAAACCTAAAGAGCCAGAAAAACCTACCTAGGTTTCACCTACGCTGATCGTCAGGGCAGACTGGCTGAAGAGGTGCCTCTTTAGCCAGTCTGCCCTGACAATCCGTGTAGGTGAAAACCTAAACAGGTTTGTCTGGCTCTTTAGGTTTACTTTGCGTTATTTGCTCTACTTAGCGTATTGAGCACTTTGATTAGTTATTACTAATACTTGTTATTATACTTACTTGTATCGGAGGTTTTTTTCTTTGGACTCTGAATGTAGATTCTAGACGATTATTTTCACTGGAAATATATGTTCTTAGTTCTTTCTTTTTTTCCCTTGGGTATTGGTTTGTTGATTTACAAGCTAAAACACCTATGGTTTTGCTGGACTAGTACAACTGCTTATATTTATAAGATTATTAGTGTTATATATATATATATATATATATATATATATATATATATAAATATATATAAAATTGTGTGTGTGCAAATGCATGGCCAAGTGGTTAGGATGTTTGCTTTCTGACTATGAGGCCTGGGTTCAAATCTTCCCATGACTGTTTGTCAGTATGCCATCTTGATGTTATTTGAGGGTCATTGATGGTTGTGCTTGCATGATATCATGTCATCATTGGTTGAGGGCCTGAGTGTACTGGCCTTGTTCAAATCAGATCAGATTATGGACTCTCTCCACTCAGCATATTAGCACTATAAACTACAGGTGGGCTTTGTGGGTGTTGAACAAACATAAATGTGTCTGAGAAGTCATCTGCAACAGGGATTGCCTTCAGTTCATCTTTGGTGTTCCAAGGAGTTTTGTTGGTCTCACACTTAATTGCAATCCACACATTATAATTAAGGGGATTGCACTTTGGGCAGTTAGGTGGCTAGATGTAAGTGGTGATGTAGTCAGAGAAATTATCTGACTGCCATGATTGGGTTCTCCTGCTTTTGTGGCATGGTGCAGAGTCCTGTTGCCAGATATAAGGTTTTTCAGCGGCCACCCTCTTGACCCAGGCCAGCGCTACCGCCTCAAGGGACTTGATGCAGGCCTCCGTATTGAAGCCCTCACCAACAAATTTGGGACTTCTTTTCTTATCAAAATGATCAGAGTGAGTTTTCCAAGATGCTGTGCTGTTGTAATCACCACTAGACTCGTCAAACTCTTTCCAGATCCTCAGCACAATCCTCAGATTGACACCCAAACACTAAAATGTTCGTATTAGAGCTTCTGGCACAAATGCCAATTGAATTGCATCATGGTGCTCTTTTTCTCACAGATGGTGCACTACTTAACCTACTATACTAAAAATATAAAATGGCGACAATTTACCCATCTCATCCTGTATGTATGTATGTATGTGTGTGTATATATATATATATATATATATATATATATATATATATATATATATATATATATATATATAAAAGAGGTATTTGAGAAAATATGTTTAGTAAGTTTCATATACCATAACTATGAACACTAATGGGTATGTCCCAATCCTGATAAAAACGTTGGACACTATTGTAAGTAGTGGGGTAATATTTTCTTTTAAGTAGTCCACCACTAGCAGTGTTTTACTTACTTCATGCAGCTGGCGAATATTGTATTTTGTTGATGTTATAAAAATTACCATTTCATTTCCAACCTCCATTTTGGTTATTCTTCATTCAGTAACCTTTTCCTTGGTTACAACAGTAAGCCATAAATGGAATCTGACTTAATATAATTTTATGCAGTATTACACCAAATTTTAACATTCTCTTTATTTTTCCTTTAATATGTATCAAGAGCATTAACATGACAGCTTCCAATCTGGCACATGAAATAACATTAGCTACTAACAACAGTGACTTGAGATAGTCTGGTTCTTGATAATTCGTTGAATTTGTATTCAAGGTTAATAATGAGCAGAATGCTTCAGGCAGGCACATGTCATTTGTGACCAAAAGAAGAATTTTAACCACAGTCAGATGATAGGAGGATGGATGAGTTCATCCATCAGATTTAGGACATCATCAATCATTACACTAATAAGTCAATGATCACCATTACTAAAAAAATTCAAGATGTCCCAGGTATAAATCCTATATGATGAGTAGGGGTCAGTACATGTCTGACAAAACCCAGGAGAATGATATAATACAAAGTGCTTGCTGAAGAAGCTCAAACATATTCTGTTTCTTCTATGATGAGACAAACTTTGATCCAGGATCACAAGGTGAACAGGAGGAATGAGAAATAGCTCTGCATGGAGATATCTCCAGTAATGCACACCAACTTCTTGTTGTCTGTTATTGTCCTGACGTTTGTGAGCAATAAGGGCCATATTATGCTATATCACTTCTTCCATGAGTCCTTATGGTCAATTCTGCTCCCTACACTGATGTGTTAATCCCTGGATCAATGGTTTAGCTAAGAGGAAGCTATAAATGGTTTGGCAAGACTCTCCCTACTCCTTGGACCAGGTGTGGCTAATTATAAATTTTCATTTTTGTCATCCTAAACATTTTACCTCCTAGCTCTCCTGATCTGAATCCTCTGAACAACCATCTGGGATGACATTGAGTGGGAAAGCAACCAGAGACCACATAGTACCAAAGATTCATTAAAGTCTGCCATCTGGATGTGATAGCTAACATGAATGAAAACCACTTGATCTAGGCCCACAGTTGTTTCTGCAGCTGCTTTGAGTCTCTTGATGAATGAGCAGGTTTTAATTGAATAAGCCTTTCTTGTTTTTCAGGCTTGGACATATGTACTAAGGTTCATGCAGCATAATTTCAGTCTAAACTACAAACACAAATATAAATATTCTGATTTTTGTTCTTCTATTATATATCTTTATTTTACATGATATTTACAAGAAAACCATGTCACTACACAATTGCAGTTGTATTTCAACGCATAACAATGTGTCTCCACAGGTGATTGTAAATTACTGGAGAGTGCTTGCCACTAATTTACAACTGCCTGTAGAGACTCATTGTTATGCGCTGAAATGTGAATGCAATTGTGTAGCCATTTTTTTACATGCTTTTGTTGTAATATTCTAATATATATATAGTCTAATTTTATAATCCAGATTCATAAGAAAGGTTTCATGTGCTGGTTGTTGGGTGATTCTGAGTCTTTTTTTAAAAAAATAAACAGTTTATGGTTAGCCATTTCAGGGTTTTATGTCAAGTAACCACTCTGAAAATCTTAAACCAGTTTCAATGTAGTATAGTTGGATATTGTTTTATATATGTACCTCAATAGTAATACTTAACATTATGCATTTTAAAATTAAAAAAAATCTTTCTTGAAAATTTTATTTTAGTTTTAATTCCAAGCTAATAGATTAAATTTAATATTTCCAATAAGCAAAATACTTTGCTGTATTTCAAAGAGAATTTAAATTAATTGGAATTGTTTATTCTTCTGAAATCACTAAAATCAGCCATATTAACAAATCTGTCAACACAACATAATTCTCTTTATTAAAAATTCTTCCAAAAATAAAATATACTTTTCTGAAACTTTATTTTAGGAATATTAGCTGATTTAAAGTATAATTAATCTGATTTGGAACAACTATTATTGACTTTAATTTGAAAATATTGCAGAAATGCATTTTTTTAACATGGTAGCTGTTTGTTTGTCGACAGCTTTTTAACAACTCTGTGACAGCTCAATGACAGATTTTTATTTAATGTTGTTCTATGGGGGGAGGTTAAATATAAAAAAATTGAACAATATAATGTAAGCGCCTTTTAAGTATCTTGAAAATTTAAGAAAATGTTCTCCATAATCTAATGTTTTATTGAATTTTAGAGAATTTTGCTATTGAAAGACAAAAGGAAATCACCATATTGATATGACAATTACATTTCAATATATCAAACAATACATGGACGAAACAATAATGATAGTTGGTTTTTGTTGTATGAAAAATTTCAAAACAACGTCAGACTCGTGTATACGAGATGCGGAAGCGAAAATCGCGTCGCAGCTTGTGACATCACTCATGACCACGTGAGAGTGAAAATGAGAAGTATTAAGTATGGGAAGCCGTTGGTATAAGACAATGGCTTCTGTTATCAATTATAGGCATTTAAGAATATTTGTGGAGATTTCGTAGTTTATTTTGTTCAGGTTAGGTTTCAACTGTTTTTTGTATAAAGCTTCAAGAATTTTTAGTTTTTGACTATTGTTTTCATGTTTAAGTATACTATATCATTGTAGTGAACGAGATAATCAGGTACCCCGGAAAAAAGTTTGTGTTTTGTGTGCGATCTGCCGAAGAAGGATTACCAAAAAGTAGTCAGCAAAAATCTTATAGCGAAGAAAACGGTGACTTACCTCGTCAACCCAAGCAACAGCGTGTCATGTGTATTCTGTGATGGAAAAAGAAACAAGTCTGTCGCAGGAGTCGCTATAAGAGTATATTGATATGCAAATTACAGAGCATCCTATCCCAGCTGTTGACGAATGAAAAAAATAGGTTCTGCCGATAAAAGCAGTTGGTGTTTTCAATTCGGGGAAGGAAAATTCGGGCATTTTTGGCTACGGCGTTTGTTGGAGAGTGAGTTATTTTCCTGACTGGTTACATGCATTGTGATTTAAGATAGTACCGGCGAATCGAGTTTTCAGCATTTCTTTCTACCCCGATACTCGAGTCTGTACTTAGTGATTTTTCTTTGTGTTGTGAAAGTAACATATTTGCTTTGAGAACGCTTACACTTCAATTATTTAATGAAACATGCATCAATAAAAAATTGCTGCCTAAATATACACACACACACACACACACACACACACATATTAATTTGTGTGTGTGTATATGTGCATATGCATACACACTCACATGATTGGTTGCTGAAAATTTTTCAGAAAAAAAAGCAGCCCTTCTCCCAAAATTCTGATGTTTTCTTATTTCATCAGATTTTGGTAAGTTGGTTGGACTGGGAACTTTAATATCTAAGACATATCCTAGTTGTAGTTTTGAATTAATTTTGAACATATTGTGAACATGCCAGTGAATTCAACTCTTCATAAATATTTTGTGACAGTTCTTAAAACTTAATAAAAGAATCTCATGTAGATGGTTCGTATTGCATGTTTTTGTGAGTAGGAATGACTTTTGTTTTCAATTCTTGGTTTCACCGGAATATGTCTTTACACTGAACTTCATTAATCAATAGAGACATGCATCAAACGAGAACCCAGAATTGTAATGAACAGTCTCACTATTTGTACAACTCATACTAATTCATCTGATGCAATACATCTGCTGTTATTACTACTGTATTCGATTAGCTAGAGCTTCTTGGCACGCTATGAAAAGATAAACTTGCTTGCTAATTATTCTTGAATATGTTTTTTTTTTTTTTTTTCACTTCTCTTAGTAAAGGCTACAAAAGTGTTAAGTGAATATAGATTATGTGTGGTTAATACAGTAAAATATTAGACACTACCTTTTGTTATTTTTTATTTCTCAGTCTTTATAATGTTGTACATGTATTTGATAAGCATATTTTTAGTTTTGTTATCTATATAATAATAATAATCATCTGATTTCTACATTTGTTTGATTTTGTTTCTATAATACAGAAAAAAATGACAAATCATTGTGCAATTTCTGTTCATGCAGAGTTCTCTAACTTGGAGAATTCACTATTTACATTATTCGGACTATTGTTCTCATCTTTGTCGCCATATTTATCACAACGTTTTGGTTGTTGTACGCTCCAGCCTTCTTCAGGTGGTTGGAATGTCGAACTGAACCCTTTATTTTGCTCACTGGGGTAGACTGTTCTAGTTCCACATGCCATGTCTAATGGATGTCAGTTATCTCCTGTTAATTCCCCTCTGAAAGTTCTCCATTACCTTAACTGGGTATTGAACTCACACTCTTTGGGCCCTGTCACTGGATCTAACTGATTCCTTTATCCACTGTGACAGGACCCAAAGAGTGTGAGTTCAATACTCAGTTAAGGCAATGGTGAATTTGAAGATAGGAATTAACAGGAGATAACTGATAACTGACGTCTATTAAACATAGCATGTGGAACTAGAACAGTCTACCCCAGTGAGTGAAATAAAGGGTTCAGTTCGACATTCCAACCGAAACATTGTAATAAATATGGTGACAAAGATGAGGATAATAGTCTGAATAATGTAAATAGTGTACATAATACCTCATCTCAGAAATATAGACAGATATTGGAGAATTCAGTTCAACCGGGCCACTGGTTTCTAAGTCATTTTTTTAATTAAGTATAAATTGACAAACAAATGTTTAACATAGAGAAGTAACTCTAATTATATTAACTGTTAATTAGACTCATTTCCATTAGTTTTCTTAATAAGAAAATAAGCAGAGGAAGTCCTTTACCTGTTTGTATTTTTTTAATTAGTTGCATACAAGTGATGTTACTTTAATAATTAGTAATAATTAAGTCTGATGATATTTATTATAAGTAGGAAGTGATTTGATATCAGCATTTAACACTTTGAGCCTTGACCACCGCTTTACTGGTGGTAGAGAAAAATGACTTAATGCCCAGCTACCGGTTGAACGATGGGTAAACACTTAAAACTATTTTTATATCTACCATGAAACCTTACATACCAATTATTTGTGAAGTTTGACTGAGGAGCTCAAGCAGAAAGGTTAAAATTGTTCAGCAACGCAGGGCTCAAAAGGTTAAAGAAGTCTCATGTTTTTGGAAGTATTTCATTTTTTTTTACTATGAAAAAAAATAAAACATTTTTTAATTTTTTTTTTTTTTACTCATGGTATCAGTTTTGGGTGGCACTTTAACAAGCAGGATAAAAATCATTTGTGCATCTCTATATAGTTTGCTTTTTAAATTTTACGTATGTTTTTTTGTACAATTGATGCACAGAACTTATGGTAATAAGTAGAAAAAAGTTTCTGCATGGATGTATTTAAAAGAATCTTTTTGAAGTGTATCTATGCCTTTCATGTCAGCAAATGATAGACTACAGATCCAAAGTAATTGTATCAAACAATCATGATTGTCTCGTTTCAGACAAAAAGCAAAGCAGAAGAGGTTGGATGTTCTGACAATAAGTATAAATTTTACTGTTGGTCTGAGTGCAAAATCTGTTAACAGTTTTAGAATATGCATTTTGAAGGCTCTTACATGTAGAAAATAAAGATAGACAAGCAGTGGTTCAGGTTATTAATATGAGGAACTCCAAGCAGAATTAATTTGGTTGTTTCCATTTGCTATTGTTTTCTTATGGTAACCTTCTTCAATATCTCATTAATCTTAATCAACTAATAAATCTCTATGCACCCAGTCCCTTTGAGATATGAGTGATGGCACTTAACAACTTGTTCTCAACAATGCTTTCCCCTTCATAACTTCTCTTTCTGTTTCTCCATCTATTTGCACAAACTTGTCAAGTAGGTTCATGGTAAATTTTCCAACCCTTCCTTATTCATTGCATGCACTGCCAATGGCCACTCATTTATTGCATTCTCTGCCAGTGGTTCATCATTTATTGCATTCTCTGCCAATGGTTCATCATTTATTGCATTCTCTGCCAATGGTTCATCATTTATTGCATTCTCTGCCAATGGTTCATCATTTATTGCATTCTCTGCCAATGGTTTCTCATTCATTGCAGAAGGGCAAAAATCTTTGGGAATCCCTCACTAGTTTTATTTGCAACTTTGGGTGATACATAAAAGGAAGGAATGAAACAAAATGAAAGATGCTTTCCAAAAGCTAAAAGTATTAAGAAACAGGAAACAAAGAAGAAACTTGAGGCAACAGAAATATTGTTCTACAGAAGGATACTGAGAATATCATGGACTGAGTTACAAGGAAGATTAAAGGAAAATGAGAAGGATGTTTATACATAGAATCAGAAAGAGAAAATTGAAATTTCTGAAGAATGAATTTAATTTGGAAAAATGAATTTATATGGAATATTGAAGTCAAGAGGGGCAGAGGGAAGCAATGAGTAACCTACGTAAAGAGTTTGTGTAAATGGATGATAGAACAGGAAGTGTGAGCAGGTGGTGAAATGACAAACCTTACTAAGAGCTACAAAGGAATGGAAGTCGTGGAGATTTATTACTGTCCATATGCTGAAAGGATATGGCATATAGAAAAGATGTAAGTGAACATTACGAAGGACACCTGCATGCTTTAGTTTCTCGCACATTGTAGGTAATGAGTAGTATTATTGTATTGTGGTATTATTGATGAACAGTTAAAAATAACGACACTAGCAAATTCAATTGGTCATTCATATTTGTGCTAGTAGTATTTTGCATTGATTAGTTAGTCACTAATTTTGTGTTGATATAATTCAGAAAGGCATGTAATTAAAAAAATATATTAAATAGTTTACCAGATGTAATTCTTGTCTAATATCTTTTCTAATTGCAGAGGTACCAAAGATACCTAGGACAAATCAAACAAGTAATTCATAATTATATATATATATATATATATATATATATATATATATATATATATATATATATATATATATATGTACACAGATCTATATATCAGACTAATAGTAGGTAATGGAAGGTCAAAATTTTAATTTTTAACTGACCTTATTTAGTTTTATATCACTCTATTCTTTTAAATATCACGCATATATATATATATATATATATAAAAGGAAAAACAGACCACTTTAAGGTTCCATTATAATAATTTATTTCACCAGTCCTTTTAAAGGACACCGGATCATCAGATAGCACTGCCAAAAGATGAAACGAAAAATATATATGTGTGTGTGTGTGTGATGTACACAGATCTATATATCAGATTAATAGTATGTGATGGAAGGACAAAATGGAAGAAATCCTTCAAAAGGATTTCTTCAGACTAAATTATGATTTTTATTGATGGACTCGTATATAAGGGAATGGAATGAGATACAACAAATGTTGAATCTAATTCTACATTGAGAGAAAAAAAAATGAAGATACAGGGATGTTAAAGTTTAAATGTATATTTAAAATTTTTTGTCTAGTATTTGTTAGGATGCTCACCTGATTTAGTTTTGTATTACTTTTGTTTTATTGTTATTGTTTTTAAACATCCTTCATTGTAATAGAAATAGTTTTGTTGGGAAAAGAATTATGGTGTACGATTCTGGGCGTAAATTTTCAATCAAATTAGTTCACTTCCAATACATTTTCACCTTTAATAAATTACTTTCTCTTTTAATTACAAAACTTTGGTTATTACACTGTAGGATATTTATAAACTATAGTGGAAAAATAAAAAAAAAACAAATGTGATATACATTGTAATGAGGTCGGCTACTTATATGCGTCTACATACATTGGATGCCAAGAATTAAAAATTTTAAAATTTATCAAATGTATAACAATTGCTTTTGGTCTAAATGTATAACCTAACCTTAACCTCATTCAGCTTTCTACTGCATTTGTTTTTAAATATCCAACATTATAATATCATTAGTTTTTATAAATGTTGTATGATCCTGAGTTTTTATTTACTGGGGAATACTCAGAAATTAGTGAAATTTCAATACATTTTTGCCATGTTTCCTGCCTTTGAACTTAATCTGCATTCTTTAATTTAAAATTAAATTATGGTCAGACTTTTGACAATGAATGAATAAATTTCTTCCATGTTGTCATTCAGTTTCCATATATATATATATATATATATATATATATGTGTGTGTGTGTGTGTGTGTCTGATTAAATAAATTACACATCATTATGTCTGCTTATGTTTATTTTATTTTGATGATCTCAGAAAAAGATGGAAAGTACTTGGGAAATAAAGGTAACTGTTACAGTGCATTTCTTGCACCATTTGATTGTAACACATGAAAAAATATCCATGAATATGAATGGATTATGCTAAAAATAAGCAGACATAATGCGAGTAATTTATTTAATCATACATGCGTAAAAGAGAATTTGCTGCCTAAATGCACATCATGCACATACCCACACGCATATATATATCACATGTAAGATAAAATAAGGAATGAAAAAATAAAAACAAGTCAACTTAAGCTCCACCCTCAAAAATGAAGGATTGTCCAGTTGGGTTTAATCTTCAAAAACTTATTTTTTATTCTTCATTCATCTTACATTTTATAGGCTTAATGTTGTGTTGACCACTTTTAATTGCCAACTCTATCATAGTTGGAATTTACCATCCAGTGTATGGCTGTGTATCAATTTACACTTTTATGATCAAAAAAGAAAATGACTATTAAAATCTATGAATTCAAATTTATTACTCTTTATTTAGATGACCAATCAGTTGATTCTGATTTTAATTAATCTGATCATATTGGTATAATTATGAAAGGATTAGCATTTTTCATTTGTTTTCTTCCAGAGTATTTAGAATAATTTTTTTTGAAGATCTATTCATCAAATAAGCAGAAAGGATTCTGGGAAAAACTGGAATATTTCTTAGAATGGTGCTATTAATACTGATAGTGACACTAAGTTGTTAACTAATGTTCTACTATTTATTTCAGGATAAGAATTATCTATCTTGATTATATGGCCTGGAAACTGGTGGGCTACTAAAGTGAGCCTGGCAATGGTTTGCTTATCTGGGTGACATGACCTCACCTACATAATTTGTCAAAGGATGTATTTTATACTAATGTAGTCAGCTTATTAGAGAATTTATGTTATACAATTGTTCACATTTTTTTTTTGCTTATTCACACCCAATTTCATTGAAAATATTTTCTTAAACTCTAATATTTTTAACTTTTCTTTTATGTTAAGTGATGGTGAATATTGATTGCCTAATTTGTTCTATTAATTAAATTAACTTAATTCTATTAAGCAAATATTAAGCAAATCTTTGTTTCTTTGCAAATAAGCAAATTACTTAGTTTTCTACCAAATGGTTATTGTCCTTTATTGTATTATACAAAAAGCAGATTTAAGGGGCACTTGAACATTCAGTTGATTTAATCTTTTAAACTTTGCTTTCTATCTCTGCATTCATTCACTTGTTACTTTAATTAATGACAGCCTAAGTAAAATCATCATTAATGTTTCATTAAAAAACATTATCATCAATGTTTCATTAAAAACAATGTTTTGTCTAAAACATCACCATCAATGTTTCATTTAAAACATCACCATCATCAGTTTCATTTAAAACATCACCATCATCATTATCTTCTTCAGACAATTATTCAAATATATTTTCATCAAAGATAAAATGTAATTAAAGCATATAAAATATTATTTTATGATCTGTTTTTACACCTCATTTTGATAACACAGAATTTATGAAACAAATACATCAAAACTTTCATTACCCCAGCTGATTGCACACCAGATATTTGAGAAGATATCATTACTGGACCCCTAATGGAAAATAATTGAATGTTGTAATTTCACACACAGCATGTGTAGCAAATTTTAACATTCTCATTTCTTTTTCAAACATGTTGAGAGAATTAATTAACATAGCAGCTTCCAAACTGACACAGGAGATGAAAAGGTCTGCCATTTTCATGACACTAACTGCCAACCGTAGCAACTTGATGATAGTGGCCAGGTGAATAGGTGGTTCTGTTTGGAACCTATAGTAGGACCCATGGTGATGCACATGAAATTAATGTTATTGTCTATGATGACTCTGTGAATTGTAAGCAATAAGGTCCATGACATGTCACCCAACATTTTCCTGAAGGGACTCAGGTTCAATATCATCACCTATATCAAAGTAGGTGGTGAGAGCCTGGATTGGTGGGGGATGTCATTGTTCTTGTAGGACTCTGCTCTTCCTACATGACCTAAGTGATTCAGAAATTGATGGCCAAGAATTTTCATGATCATCTTGCCATCATCATCTGTATTATATGTCTGGGGCATCATCAGGAGGGAGGCCAATTACAGAACTCATAATACCAAAGACTTGTTGAAGGCTACACAGTCATAAACATAATGGCCACCATGAATGAGAACCACTGGATCTGATCATAGCAGTTGTTTCTAGGGCCACATTGAAACTGACTTCAATGCTGACAGGCTTTTTATTGAATAATCTTTTTAATGTTTTTCTAAGCTAAATATACTGAATTTTTCCATTGAATATCATTTCATATATATATATATATATATATATATATATATTTATTTATTTATGTCTTGATTACAAGAATGCTACACTTATTAAAAGAGAAAATAATTTAGACAGAAAATTCTTGAGAGTGTAACTATCAGTTCTTGCCAAAATTTTAAATTATATCCTAGACACTTTTCCCAAGTCAACATATACGACCATAGAAAAATGTTAAAAATTAAAAGAAAACCGTTAACTCAAGACTTATTTTAAATAAACAAATGCATTATTTAAAATAGACAAATAAATAGATAATTTATGAAATTAAAATAATAAATTATTTTAAAAAATAAATAAAGATAAACAAATAAGAAAATAAAATTTTAACAATTTTCTTGCAAATTGTTAAATTTTATCAGGCGACTTTATCACGAAAAATCTAAGGATTTTGTTTTGCAACACATATTTAAGTATTGGCAGTGGCCAGGTAAACATTAATGAGAAAATAGGGCTATTTTGTATTTTATTTTATGTTTTATATAATTCTTGTTTAAATTGTGTTACTGTCTCATTTTTGTAAACAAGAAAAAAGATATTCAGTTTTTCAACTCTTAAAATCAGTGTTGAAATTAAGGTATGAAAATTTTTATTGCATACCCGTTTCTTTCTGATTTGGCTACAAATTTTACAGTAAACTTTATTTTTGCATTCTAATCCATCCAGGGATTAGTTTATCAGAGAAAACAAAACCAAAAAACTTTCACTCATCATTTGTCATTTGCCAAACTTACTTGAACTTATCGTGAAAGTGTCAAGTGACATTACATCTGCTAAAGAATATCTTGTTTCATGTGAGTATGTCATTATCTTTTATACAAGGAAAAACATTTGCTTTTCTAGTTTATTATCAAACAATTTAATATAATCTTTTTTTTTTCTGTTTGCTGTTGATTGAGAATAATGATAAGAACTGTATGTTCTTTATTTCTGTATTTAGGAGCAACATTAACATATGAACTTGTAAAAGGCAGAAAATGACAGATTTAAAACAGATTCTGAAACATGTTAAGGAATATATTCAGAGACAGAAAAAATGACTAAGAAAAATGTATATGTTTATTATAGATAATTTTAATGGCATACTTTGTTAAATGTAAATAAAAGTAGAGCAGCAAACAGATATTTCTGACATTATTATTCTTCCATTGTGTATCTTTCAAGGGGGGGGGGGTTGAGATTGAAAAGTGAACCAAAGAAAACTTGAAGGGTTTGAAATACTGGTTTTTGTTCCATTACTGAAGTTAAGCAACATTGATCTTGTTCAGTACCTATAAGAGTGTCTGCTTGGGAATACCAGGTGCTGTAAGTTGTGATAATGGCTTGGAATGTTGAATTGGAGAGCTGAGGTCAAATTCCAGCCAAGTTTGTTACAATTACTTACATCCAAATACCCTTGGGAAATGTATGAATCCAGTCTCACACAGAAAATAATAGCAGCTTATGGTGGGAATTGTTCTACGGAGTCAGTCATGAACTGAAAAAAGACATGATTGCCCGAGTGTGCATCATGCATGGCATCTAAGGATAGAATTTTGGAACAAGATTTTTTTTCCCATTTGTCTCAGATTTGATGCATTTCTTAAAATATCCTCATCTTTTCTATTTTTTACTGTCTAATTCTTGCAGATAAAAATTCTTGTCCAATGTGGTGACAAATGGATCAAAAACATCAAAGCAGAGAAATATTTCCCTTGAAGTCCAGAGAAATATAGCCAAGAAAAGGAAAAAATTAATCATTGATGAAGAGTTTGAAAATCATTGAATATCAGTCATCAGTATTTTTTTATTTTTATTTATTTTTATTTATTTATTTATTTGTATGTGTGTTGATATAATGATGTAGATATAGATGTCTTTTTGTAAATATAAAAATCTCTTCTATAGCATATAAGTCTGTGTATTTGTAGACATGCACATGCACACATACATATATGCAAAATAAATTTATGTATACATATGCATGTGGCTATTTACTTAATCTGGTACAAGGTCACAGTTATGGGAGTACCTAATAAAGATCTAACAGTCATAACTGTGTATCTATGACAGTTTACGTCTACGGATGTGCATGTAGTGTAGCATTTAATGGCAGGTAAAAAGGGATTGGCAATTGGAGTTCAAATTCCAGCCAATGCTGCAACATTCACTTTTGCACAAATATACTTGGAAAAGGCATGAATCTAACTCAAGGAAGTAATTAGGTAAAATAGCAGGGAAGACTGGACTCTCTAGTTTTGGGTGAAACCAGTCTAAGAAAAAGAAAACTCTGAAATCCAAAATTGTGCTGATGGTAATGGGAAACCCATGTTACTGTCTTCCCTAAGAATGCATGCCAATTCACAGATAATAAAGAAAAGATATATAGGCGTATGAGGGTCAAGCAACTCAGTTCTTAGAAATAGACTACCCGCACATATCATTTGATTATAGTGTTGAAGGCTTGTGCAGAACCAACCACAATTTTTTGGAAGAGCCAAATACAGAAAACGGGTGCACAGTATGCACCAAGGTTCCCAAATGATCCTCTGCAGGTTTTAAATTCAAGAGTTGTTCTTCTGGACCATTTGTCACCCAAGGCTATACGACTCGGTCTGTTCTGCAATTTAACCATAGTAGGGGTGGGGTGGTGGGTTAGAAGAAATGGATTCATAATTTTTCCAAAGGTATTAGCACATAGGAATGTAATGAACTTGACCGGAATTTGAACTCTCTGATTTCTCAGCCATACCTCCATTTTTATATATATATATATATATATATGAAGAAATATAGTCTTAAGGTGTGCTATATTTATGGGATAAAGTGCTCGATATCAGAGATAGGCGTGTGTAAATATATAAGTGAACATAGAAGTCAACAGTCTGTTTCATGCTATATGCAATTGCATATAGCATGAAACAGACTGTCGCCTCTAAGTGTTGACTTATATGTTCACTTATATATATATATATATATATATATGGGTGTGTATGAAAAGATTTTTAGTGCCACACCATCTAAATAGTATTCTTAAAACAGGCAAAATTTTATTAATCAAAAAATTGGATACAAAATTATTGCCTTGATTAAAAATAGAAACTTAGATACTTCATCTGATGCTTTGGCAGAAAAAAAAAATTTAAAGTTGCCTAGAACAAGGCAAAGAATGCCAGGCTGTGTTTAAACTCCCTCTGCTTACACTGAGCTGGATGAGACATGTTGATAACAACTGCCTTCAAGATGTTGAGATGGTGTTTTGTCCAAGCCCTGTGCAGCACAGATAACTCTGCTCAATAATTAGATCCACAAGTAACAAAAATCAATAAATGCTCCCCAATGGCAGATTCATGTGCCTATGAGTGCCTAGATACTATTATGGCATGTCTACTTATAAAGACAGGCAAGTGCAGTGCAATCTGCATCTCCAGTCTTACCCACATAGTCAGCCTCACATCGACATTTAATATGATAAATAACAGAACTTTGTTGACTGGTGGGCAAGATATCCTTATAGACAGATGGAAAAGCACTTCTAATAGCAAAGATGTTCGATATTACTACAGTATTCAAGCAGTGAATGATAGTTGAGATCTTATCAGTGCATGATTGACTATAAGAATCTATTCAAGGTAATTTCATGTAAACAGAACACATAGGTGGACCCAAATGTTTTAATTTCATTAAACTTAGAAATTTTAAGTCTAATGTTACTTTTGATGAAATTCTCTGAATAGCCATTGGTGAGAAAAATATTGGTAAATTCCCTCAGTTCAGCATCAAGTTTGCACTGTGAACATATCATTAATGTACAATGAGTAAATGTTTTGACAAGGTTAATTTTCCTAGACTTAAGAGCATCTGAGATACAATCTAGTAAATGTGGGCTTTTTATGTACGCTGTTAAGGAAAGAAATGGGAGTTCTCTCAACCAGCAAGTCCAGGAAAGGATACCGTATTATTATTCTTCATTTCCATCTTTTCCAGTGAATGTCTTTGACGAGTTGATGGTGATGGCTACTAAGTCTGTCTCTTTCATCTTTGAGAATAACATGTATCAATATACTGATGGGGTAGCAATGGGCAGTCCTTTGGGACCTCTCATGGCTGATATTTTTGTAGGGTTTCATAAGAGACAATTGTTTGATAAGATCCCTAAACTATACTCTGCTATTTCTGTTATGTTGATGAAACTTTTACATCTTTTACATTACATAATGAGGCAGACAGGATTTTTCAACATCTAAATAGTCTCCACCCCTCTTTACAATTTTTTTTCTGACAAGGCACTGGATGAAAGGTACCATAAGTTTTTATTTTTAATCAAGACAATACTTGTATCTGACTTTTTGCTTAATAAAATGTTCCCTGTTTTAAGAATACTCTCTCTCTCTCTCTCTCTCTCTCTCTCTATATATATATATATATATATATATATATATATATTTAAATAAAAAGAAAGAACAGTAAGATATATAATCTGGTGTTCTTATAGATATTTTTATTTTTTTACAAAATAGTGCTCAATGTAAATTTACAGAGCATTAATATTATAAATTAATTGATTTAAAATATGTTTTTTTTTTTTCCGCTACACAGTTCTAACCATGTTTCAAAAATGGAAGCTAAAAGCCACGAATTTAATTTTTGCAATTAAATTAAAGACATTAGTTCATTTCATCCTCAAACAATTTTGGAGTAACTTTTTAAAATTCTAAAAATTTTAAAAGTTACTCCAAAATTCGCTTGAGGAAAATAATCTTTGAATTTAAATTAAATTTGTTTTTAGCCCATTTTAAACACGGTTAGAACTGTGTATGGAAAAAAAACATATTTTAAATCAATTAATTTATATATATATATATATATATATATATATATATATATATATATATAGTGTGAGAGAGAGAGAAGCAGAAATAGACACATGCTATAACATGTTTGTCAATAGATTAACATTTAGAAATTATTACCCTACATACTCTGATGATCATTGCAATAGATGAATACACATGGTGTACTGGCCTTGCTGCTCCTTGTGATGTGATAACTCATTGATTCTGGATACTAGTCATACTATTATATAATATTACTACTAATGTGATATTTCTTCTATAACTATTATTATAGTACTTTAGTCATTAATTTTGATTAGTGCTTCTACAGTAACTAGTCATAAAAAATACTTGCTACTAAAATTTCTATTACTAATACTATTATTATTAATCTTTGTATTGTTTTGTTCTCATCCTCCCTATATTCTGATAAAATGTTTTACTATTACAATTACTGTTAGTCAAACTAAAACTAAATTCAATACAAGGCACTCTTGACTCTCTTGGGGAAAAAAAAAATAAAGAAATTAGTTTATTATTACTGCCACTACTGTTATTATCAATATTATTAGTAATTCATTTGTCACTATTATTAATTAACTGCTATTATTATTATTATTATTATAATTCTAACTCCTTGTCTTACACTTTTTTAATAGACCAAAAGTTTTACTAGTATCTTTTCACCTACTATTTTGACTTATATTTCCATTGTTACATTTGTGATTGCTATCTTTGCTAATAACTGTCGTCTTTCTTAGCTTTGACTGCTGTGTTTGAATTGGTACAGTTTGGAAATTTGTTCTGGAACTCTCCTTAAACATTTTTCACTTTTTGTTTTCTTTTTTAAATTACTATCAGATTTTCTTACCTGACTATTTTCTATATTTATTTTCCCCTTTTTCACTCTCCTCCCTTTCTCTCTCTCTCTCCTCCCTTTCTCTCTCTCACCTCCCTTTTGTTCTTTTTATCTCCATTTTACTGTGTTTTTTTTTTTTGTGGAGTACTCCATATTTTTTTTAATTATATCACCTTTGTTATTTTTCTTTTTCTTTTTCTCTGTTTTCCCACCCCTTCTTTTATTTCTTCTCTCTGTTAATATTTATTTTCATTCTACTCCAATGCTTTCCTTCACTTTCTCTTTCATCAATTTTTTTAATTGTCTTCCTCTTTCCTGTAATTTGAATTTCCTTTTCTTTCCACAATAATTTTTATTTTCATTTTTCACTTCACTGTAAAATTTCTATCATCTCTAAATCTAGGCTTCCCTCTTTATTGAAGGTCTCACTTTTTTCTTTCTTTTTTATTTTCACCCCTCTCTTACTTTCACTATGCTTCTTTTTTCTAGTTTTAAATATTTTTCTTCTCTCTCTTTTCCCAATCCTCCCCTCTCTCTTTTTTAATCCTCCCCCTCTCTCTCTTTTCCCAATCCTCCCCTCTCTCTTTTTCCCAATCCTCCCCCTCTCTCTCTTTTCCCAATCCTCCCCCTCTCTCTCTTTTCCCAATCCTCCCCCTCTCTCTCTTTTCCCAATCATCCCTCTCTCTCTCTCTTTTCCCAATCATCCCTCTCTCTCTCTCTCTTTTCCCAATCATCCCTCTCTCTCTCTCTTTTCCCAATCATCCCTCTCTCTCTCTCTTTCCCAATCATCCCTCTCTCTCTCTCTCTTTTCCCAATCATCCCTCTCTCTCTCTCTCTTTTCCCAATCATCCCTCTCTCTCTCTCTCTTTTCCCAATCATCCCTCTCTCTTACACTCTGTAAACATTTTTTTTCTTTTCCCTAATTCTTGCTCATTTTCGTGTTTGCTTCCTTCTCAAATCGCCATTCCTTCCTGGTCTCTAAAGCTTTCTATAACTTTTCTTTATTCTCGATATTTCTTTTTTGTTCTCCTCTCCTTTTCATCTCTTTTTCTCTCCTTACTCTTTACTCTTTTTCAGACTTTCTCTCTCTACTCTATTCTTGTTCCTCTTCTTCCTACTTTTACCTACTTGCCTGCTTGCTATGACTGCTATTTCCCTAGCAACCTTGTTCAGCTGCTGTTGTCAGCGTCATTGCTGATGCTGCTGCCAAAGCTGCTGCTACTACTACTACTACTGCTGCTGCTGCTGCTACAGTAACACGAATTAACATAAACGAGAGAGCAGTGGTGGCAGCTTCTTCAGTACTTACCGGTTGGGTTGGTCTGCAGGTTGGGCCGCCTGATAAGGAACTCACCATATACATTCCATCGTCTGCTTGGAACTACAGACACATTTACCTGAAGCTAGCACCTTGAATTTTTGCTACCATGGAGACTAGTAGTGGTCATTTCATGGTTAGGTAAGAAGCTGTGATTTTTATGATATTGGTGACTGTTTATCTATATTGCTTATGCGTAGCAATCATATCCGTTATTGAATCATTGTTGGCAAAATGTCCTTTCACTTTATCCTGCACACCTCATCTTTGTTCGTTACTACATTTGTCATTTTGTCCCAAATATCATTGACTAATTTTTTGTTTTCACTTTTACTCTGACGTATTTTTCATTAATTGCTTTATTCTCAACTTGATCTCTCCTTTACTTACTTCTCTTATTCACTCTGTCCTTTTCTTTTTCATGCCCCCATCCTTTTTTTTTTCTTTCACTTTCATTCTTTTTATCTTGTTAACCTTTTCATTTCCACTTTCCTTTTCTTTCTTCATCTTATTTTTTGACATTTTTCTTATTTATTCTTACTTTGTTCCTTTTTTTCTAACTTCATTCCTTGTTTTTTATTTCATTCTTTCTGCCTGGAATTGTGACTGAAAGATTAGGCGTGTAAAGGACTCATGCATTTTAATTTAAGCTGACACATGTGATGCTCGTCTTAAGCACATTCACCATGAACAAGTTCTTGCAAATGTTTGTGCCAGTCTGGCAAGTGCACACACACAACATTTATTTAATTCATAAACATATTGAGCCATACAGACTATGTACAAACTTAAGCACATTCATGTTGAACTAAAAGTTTGTTTATCAGAAAATTACTTTCTTATTACAGTTATATTTCAATTTTTCGATGCATTTGAATTCTAATTTGCTATTCTGTATGAAAGAGGTGTTAATACTGGTCAGGGGATAAAAGAGGTCCGTTTGAACCATCTTAACTTGATTTTTTTTTTTACTTGATGTACACTATGTATTAATGAAATAATATCTATCTATATGCACAGAGAATATGTACACTCATATATAGATGTTCAAATAATAGATATTTGTAAGTATATATTATATATAGGCTCACTAATGAATGTTTTATATCTACATAATGTATAACCAAGTCAAAATAAATATTTTTGTGTTTACAGGGGTTCATTTGGAGGGAACATAATATTTATCTGTTTTCTGTTTGGTTCAGTGAAACCTGCATGAGGATGCAAATAATTAATTATTTACACTAAGTGATTCATATAGAAATAAGCTTGTAATATATATATATATATATATATATATATATATATATATATAGATACACACACACACACATTTTTTTTCCTCACTGTTAACATGACTCTGATAGAATATTGCATATTGAGCACTAGTGTTAATAAAATAGCTCTGTTATTTTACATTGAGCACTATTTTCTTCACACAAGCACACAATGTATGATTATATATATAATATATATATATATATATATATATGTGTGTATTTGGGCAGCAATCCCTCTTCTATACAAGTTGCATTAAAAATGCACAAAGATTAAGCTTTCAATTAAATTTTACTTGTGTTCGTATAAGTATCTTTTTGAGACATGATATGTGTAGATTTTTATATACATATATAACAACATACACACAAAAACATATATATATATATGTGTGTGTGTGTGTATCTATCGTGATGGCAATGATTTTCATTTTTCAAGCATAGCCAGCACATTGTGGTTATGTTTATGCTTTTATATATATATATATATATATATATGGTCATTGTTGCATAGCCTCTTATATACAACAACATTCTAGTCAATAAGGTCTACACAAACTCACATTCTGAACATTTTTTATAATATATATATATATATATATATATATATATATACTCGCATCTCATTTGACTTTAGAAGTTGTTTTTAAGTGGCGGGGTTGCATCATACATGGGATATAAAATTAGCATATGTATTGCTGGTCCTGGCTATGTCTTTGAACAAACTATATATCCATTTACTGTAGTCAAATTAGATTCAAAATTAGGTCTTCAAAAGTTTCATGATATGCAGGTATATATATATATATATATATATATATATATATATATGATGATTTCTTAGCAGGAATTTTCATTGAATTGGCCTGAATCACCTCTAAAAATATGACCAAATGACTCAAAGGAGAATTTTGAAATTCTTTTCCAGAGAACTCTGTGTATATATATATATATATATTTATATATATATATATATGTTCAGTAAATTCCACATTCAAAACTATTAAAATAATTTATTCTAATATATAATCATACTAGAAAAACAAATGATTGAATATACAGAAAAAATTCTGGAAACTTTTGCACATGTCTAGTAAATACACAAAATTTATTTCTTACATATATATGCCTAATATACTTATATGTAAAATATTGTAAATATACTATAATATTGAAAATATATAGTATAATATTACTGTATTTTTAGAGAAACTCACTTATCAAAACCACTATTTCTCCAGCCATTGAAATATACAAGAGTGTCCAAACCATTCGTCCATCAGAATTTTTTAAAATCCCTTCTTGGTTAGGCTGAGAACTTTTCAGCAGCCACCTCTCTCACATTCTCTGATCACACATAAACATGGAAATATATGTAAACAAATATATATTTTTAAAAACATTTTGTTAATCTATAAACACTCACTCAAAATGTTTGCATTAATGTATAAACAAAGGTATACTGTTAGATATGCGCAATAAATAAACATGAAAATTCTTCTTTATACTAGTCTGTATCTATCTATATCTATATACCAATGTGTTAAGGCAGCTACACACACACACACACACACACACTCATCTGTGCATTGTTAACCGGTTGGTATCTTACCTTCCTTGTCTGAAGCTTATTGAATTTCTTTTGCATTCAAGGGAAAATAATAAGATCATGTGTGCTATTCACAAACAGATTTTCTCTTTCTGTTGGTGATGAAGCATTATTTCTTTTCATTCTCTTATCTATCTATCTTACATTCTATTAATTCTTCCCAGTTACGCATACCACAAAAAAAAAAAAAAAAAATTCCATTCTTCCCAATTCTCCCATTATTGCACACCAAACCAATTTGGAATAATTGGCTTTGAATGCATGACTTTTTATTATCATTACCAAAATCTGCCGGCATCTTTGTTAGAAATGTGTGTCTGGCTTGTTGTCAACATTGTCAATAGATTTTTCGGTTTGTGACATTCATTTCCCATCATGCATTGCTCTCTCTCTTCCTTTGTATTGTGAATTCATAAAGCATCTCTGCATATCATATTTGTCAATAGTGCCACCTTAATTTTGTTTTCTTTAAATGAAAAATGTGGGGGGGGGGGCAAGGCACTTAGAAAAAAAAAGAAAGAAAGAAAATATCAATTTATAAAGCTTTCAATAAAAACCAGAAATAGTTTTGTGTTAGTATTTTAAAAATAAATTCTTTTTTGAATAGATTTTTCATTTGATTCTTTCACTATTTTATATAATAATAAAACTGCAATAGATGAAAATTAAAAATATGACAAAAGCTAGCACCATAAAGAAATAAAAACATTAAAGCAAAACCTAAGAGGAAAATAATAAATGGAGAATTCCCAAGTGGGAGAAATTCCTCCTCTTTTGAAAAAAAAAAAAACAAAAAACTGTTACTATAAAATTGTGGCATTTTTTATAATATTGTTTTATTGTCAGTTTTGTTTTCAAGATATTTTCATTAATCAATGTATTAAAAAAAATGGTGTATAAAGAAATTCTTTAAATACTTAGGGAGGGGGATATTTTTAAGTTGTATTGTATTAAAACATAAATGAAAGAAAAAAGTCAAATTATAGTTTGATATTAAATAACCTTAAAATGTTTTATCTTCCATATTTGATTTATGAAATTACAAGTTTTGTGATTCTTTGTTAATTTAAAGTCAGTTTCTTTTACAATAATTGGTATAATTATTTTAACCTGAGAGGTTTAATATTAGAAATTTTTGGAATAAAAAAGATCCAACCAAAGAAATAAATATTATATATTTAGTGTTCAGTGGAATGCATGACAATACAAGGGTATAAATAATTTAAAGATTTTTTTAAAAACATTTCAAATTAAAACTTTTAACTCATATTAGCTCTGATATTTAAAAAAAACAAATAATGTCTTTCATATGTGTGTGCGTGCGTGTGTGTGTGATGTTATTTGTCTTTCTATCAAAATATTCTAATTTAAACAAAACAGTACCTCATCATTAAAATCTTGATCATAGTTTCATGAAAGAAAGTACTGAGTATTTTAATAAATGAAGCAGATAGTTTTAATTGGATAAAAGCTCATTAGATTATTGCTAAAACCTTGTTAAACTGCTTTAGTGTGCATATGAGACAATCAAAACAAGAACTTATGTTGACTTTAACAATAAACTAACGTCACTATATAAATTTATTGTTGCAGGTGAGGGACATTTCTCTTTCAACGGATTAATTCCACAATTGCTTTTATAAAGATGATGATGAAAATAAACTTTGAAATAATAAAATAGTGCACATCTTTTAAATATTGATCACAAGTAAATCTATAAGAAATCATCATCATCATCAGTCCTATGACTGGGTGTGGTCATAAGGTCGGGGTGCAGCTGAGCACATGACCAGTTCCCTTCACATTGTCTGTATTGAAAGCTCGAGAGGTATTCATTTATGTGTAGTGTCTTGGCAAGCAGACTTGACGGAGCCCATTCCTCTCCAGGCCAACTACACCTGATATTCTTTCACTTGAAGGCTCACCTTGGTCACAGACATCCATTGGGGGAAATCTGTGTACTGGTCATAATCTAGGAAGCCCTCTAAACAGTGATGTGTCATCTCCATACTGGCTGCATATATATATATATATATATATATATATATGGAACCCAGTCTATCCCATTAGAATGGAAGGTTGTTGACCCCTTTGACAGGTCTTGTTTTTAATCCTGCTGGGTGCCTAGCCACCAACTCATTAGAAGAGCCTGGTGGGGGAACTGGTTTAGCTGCTGATGATGTGAAGTTAGTAAGGGGTTACACTGAGTTGTAGCACTCATAAAGGGAGATCAAATATTATTAATATAATATAAATATTTTGATGAAATTGTCAAAAGCAACTTTATTAAAAACATGTTAAAGAATTTCAGTACACATCCAGATTTCTTCTCTTATAGGCAAAATAAGGTCTATTCTTGGGAATCTGTCTTGTCAGTGAGCTATTTTATAAATATGTTTAGAAATATATTTAGACACATCTGAAAAAATGGATGTAAGCTCAAAAAATTGTTTCTCTGAGGAAAACAACAAAAATCTGTCCCAATGATGAAGAAAAATTTGGATAATTCTTATTTGTTAAAATTTATTTTACACTAGAGTTTATTTCAACTAAAATCTTTATTTTAGTAAAGACTCTTGACTTCATGAAAAATGACTTACTGCATATATTTGAACAGATTGTGACCCCCTGAATTTTTTACATGAATTTTATCCCCTCACCTAAAAATTTACCTGTGTATAATGGTCACCAAAAATGCATGATTTTTTAACTTTCAAAGAAAAAATTACCTGTGTATAGTGCAACCCTATATTTTTTTGTATAAAATAATGGATCATAAAAACTTTTACTATACTCAAGTATATATGGTAATTCTCACAAATAGTAATTAGCAACAAAAGGTCATGCAAACTTCTTTGATTAAAATAATTTTTTTTCACAGAAATAAACAAAATTTTGTATATTAGGTGTATGCAGGCTACTTTTCTTAATTTTTAAACTTGAAAACTTTTTCATCTTTAGATTTTAAATTTATTTCTTCATATAGTTAGTATTTAAAGTTTGCCAATAAGACTCCATCTTCAAATTAGTATCTTATCAGTTGTACACCAACAATAATTGATATCAAGTAATTATGTAGTTGAATGACTGCTGCACTTCTCTCAAAATGTTACCAATTATAATTAGTATTGAAAACATTGCACCATTTCTAGTGATTGTTGTTTTTCACTACTTTCAGTAATAATTTTCTATTTATATAAAAGTGATACTGACTCATAAGTGGGTTAAAAAATGCATCAAAAATAGAAATGGTCATTTAACAGAAATTAGTAAGTTTACAGTTTGATAATGTTCTGGTGGATGCATTATAGCAAATGATGAAAAGAAACTTTTGAATATTTTTGTTTTAGATAAGACATTGAGTAAGTGCTTTTAAAAATAAACAATACTACACATGCTAATACATTGTACATGAGGTGCTGAAAATTTTTTTGCCTAACACACTTATCAAATATAACCAAACATCAGAATGTTGGGCATTGGGCTTCGTGGTCAGGCTGAAAATTTTTCAGAATCATTCCTTATCAGCTTCCTAGCATATAAAGCCAAAGGGATATCTTTATTTTTTTTAAATTGTAGTTTGTTTTTGTTATTAAAAATTACTGATTCTCCTCATCACTTAAATCATGATTACAGATGTTTGTAAGTTTAACCCTCAATCAAAACTTTTTTTTTTCTCTTGGTTTGTGTTCAGGTGAAGATCAAGACAGAAGTTTGAAGGTACATGAACTTTTGAAGGAAATTATCCCATAATGATTTGAGTGATTGACTTTTTTGAAATATCAATACAAACTCTGATATCCAACAATTTTCATTTTTTTTATTTGTGCAGGTGGAGAAGCAGGGAAAAGCTTTTTTTTTTTTTTTTTTTGTCACTGGATGAGATTTAATGGAATTTTCTTTTTCATAATGTTTCCATTAATTAATGCAATAGATGAATATAAAAAAGGAAAATGATTTGTCATACAATAAATTTTGCACTGCATGTGTATTTACTTGATACAAAAGTTTTCACTACCATCTTTTATACAATCTTAGAGAAATTTGAGAGTGTTTTGAAGTTTGTTTGTTTTTTTTTTCAACTGATGCTTATGCAATCTATCAACTATTAAAATCTCTGAAATTGGTTCCACCATGACTTTACAGAAACAAAAATGAATCAACGTTTAAACACTTTTTTTTTCTTTCTTGATGCAGAACAAGATAGTCATTGGCCATGAAGAATGGATTTATTATGAGATTTCAAAATGAAATCCATGAACATTCTACACCATCTCAATCTAAACAATCTGCTAGGGAATATATTTTTGTTTAGTGAGAATAGAATTCTTCGTTATGAATTGCAGCAACTTTGACAAATTGTTCATGTCCAATTATGGTGAAGTAGTGGCTCGGATTGAGAAATCGGAGAGCCGAGTTCAAATTCCAGTCGAATCCATTACATTTACTTACGTGCTAATACCCTTGGGAAAGGTATGAATCCTCTTCTTCTCCCCCCAGCTATGGGTAAATAGCAACAGACTGGGTTCTATAGCCTTGGATTCCACAAAAAGAAATGGCAACCTACTGTGGGGAAAAAAATACATGATCGTCTAAGTGTGTATCACGCATGGCACATAACTGACAATTCAATAGGTGGACAGTTGGTTTGTTTAAATGATACATTAGGAGAGAAAAAAATCTTCCTTTTTTTTTCTGGGCAAAGATGTTGGCCAGTGGTTTTGCTGCATGTTTGCCTCTGAACATGTTGCTATTGATACAATGCAACAAATGATGATGGAGTTGGAATGGGAAGTTCTTCTGCATCTAGCAGATTCTACAGGCCTGTAATCTCCAGATTTCACTTCATTAAGCAGTTTCACAAAATTCAAGATATCAAAAACTTCCTTCTTCAAATCATGACCAGAATTATTTAATGACGGGGTGCACAGGTGGAGCAAGGATGTAGAAAAACATTTGAAAATATTTTGATGACTGACTGAATAACGGTGCTATGAATTTAAAGGAATCAAAGTGATTTGTTAGAGTTATTATTATATAATTGTTTATAACTAGCAACTTTGTGCCCCAAGTGCTGAGTGTTTCACATGTTTTTTATGTTGAGTTGAAAGTTGAGAAAAAGTTTCCTTAATATTTCTGATTTATGTTTATGTCAACAGCTGGACACAAATATGCTGCATGAATTTTGATGAGTTTCTTTTGTATCAAACATACTGTCTACGAGACAAATTACAGTCTACCAACATATTTGGAGCACCTACCATCGGTCCACCTCTTTGTGTGCTGATCTCTCAATCTATTGTTTGTAAGTTTATTCTTTCATTTGGAGCAACATAAATATGACTCCCTGCCAACTTTGGATTGCTCCAAGAAATATAAATCAAAATTTAATGACTGTCTGATTTAGATCAAGGTAATTTGTTGCTATATTAAATATCATTTTTCATGATAAACATTCAAGATCCTGTTCTTTGACTCATTTCATAAGAGTCTCTAAACCTTCAAGTCTGGCTGTGTTTGTGATATTATTAACACTTTCACTGCTATGTTGTTATAGTATTGTCAACTGACTGTATGGATCCATTTTGGAAAAATAGGAAATTGCTTGTTCCTGGAAATAAATGACTACAAAGATGCAGATGGCAATTTTTTCATGGGTGCCACCCTTTTGGTTTCGATCAAATGCTAAATGGCACTCTTTTGGTTTTGATCACATAGTCTTTTTTGAAGAGAAGCTAAACAATACTCAACACACAATATAATAAAAATACATCACAAATAGGTCATATTGTATGCCACGATATGTTTACACTACAGTATTTACATTAGTCGGACTATTGTCCTCATCTTTGTCGCCATATTTGTCACAACGTTTTGGCCATTGTACGCTCCGGCCTTCTTCAGGTGGTTGGAATTTCGAACTGAACCCTTTATTTCGATCACTGGGGTAGACTGTTCACCCAAAGAGTGTGAGTTCAATACCTGGTTAAGGCAGTGGAAAACTTTCAGAGAGAAAATTAGCAGGAGATAACTGATAACTGACATCCATCGAACATGGCATGTGGAACTAGAACAGTCTACCCCAGTGATCGAAATAAAGGGTTCAGTTCGAAATTCCAACCACCTGAAGAAGGCCGGAGCATACAACGGACGAAATGTTGTGACAAATATGGTGACAAAGATGAGGACAATAGTCCGACTAATGTAAATACTGTACATAATACCTCATCTCAGAAATATAGACATGTTTACACTAGTTTGGAAATAATACTAAGTACTAGTTAGTTTATAATGCAAATTCTAGGGATTGATATTTTACAGTCTTTTGAATATATATATATATATATATATATATATATATATATATATATATATATATATATATATATATATAAATGAAATGGGCCAAGTCTGAAAAATTATTTTAATATATTTTTCGTTTATACATTACTTTTATAGATACAAATATTTAAGTAAATGCTCTGTTTATAATAAACTGTATTACTGGCATGAATGTCCGAGAAATCTCGAAGAAAATATGTTCTCCAACAGGAATCAAACCTGTATCCTGCATGGAACTGTCATATAGCCTGACGTGCTATGCCATTTAGCTATAAAGGAAGCAACTGTTTAGCAAGGTTAAATTACTGTTTTTGCTAATCAGATCCTTCCTCTGTAGATAAATGGTAAATAAAATATTAAAATTATGAGGATAATTTTTAATGTTCCATAAAATATAAAAATAGAGATTTGTTACATATATACATAAAAGTATTTAGCTGTAATTTCTGTGAGTCTGCTGTCATGTGAACCCTTAGGAGTAAGGAAACTATCACATGTTCCTTTAGGTTCATTTGTGTTACTGTATTAAATATTTAAATACATATTTTCAAAGATTAATAAAATCATTTATATTAGATAACATTTGATGTATACTTTCCAAGCACTATGAAATAACACTGTTTTTGAGTTTGTAGTCATTACTTCTGGTTCTATTTAATCCGTGACTCTATACACATCTTACCTTACTCTCTAGCAGTAACGTAGTTTTAATAATCTTGCTTAGACATTAAAATATGTTGGAAATTAATGATTGAACTCTAATTCAAAAATATAGAATTAGAAAAACAATTACAAAAATCTTTGTAAATTCCAATCTGTCATTAAAAAAAATACCTCTTATATTAAAAATCTAAATGGTATACTTGTCTCCTCAGACTATTCTCTTTATCTTGATTATAAGTCCAGTATTTCAATTGCTGTACTGACTAGTCTTCTGGAAAAAGACCAATAAAAATTCTTCATTTTAGAAATTTGACAAATTTAAAAAACTTATTAAAAAAAAACAAGGCCCTGGGTTCACTTGTGACAAATGGTTACAGAGTAAGCTTATGCGGATATGTGGAAGATAAATGGTTAACCCTAGACTTGAACAGGTTAAAATTGTAGTTATCAGGGAAGCAGTCTTTTGGGAGTTGGTTCCACAACTCAGTTTGTGGGGAGAAGCTGCTTGACTGGAACTTACATCTCATCAGTGGAATATGAAGGGAATGAGGGTGGTTCACTATAATGGGCGTGGCAAGGTGGGTCTTAGCTGTAAAGGTCAGGACTGGTTGAACTAACAAGTGTAGTTCATCTAAACAATCACTATGGAAATAGTGATAGAGCAGTGAGAGGCTTGCGACTCGTCTCGTCTGTTAGAAAGGTGTTGCCAAGTGGAAAGTAATTTGTCACCTACAAGGACACGGAAATGCTTTTGGACTCTATTGAGAGTGTAAAATGAAGATTGGGCAGCTCCTTAAATATGGCAGTAGTATTCCATTTTTGGCCTGATATGGCTCTTGTAAAGGTCAAGGATATCAGGAGGAATGGGGTACTTGCAGAAGTGGTACAGGGAACTGACCATTTTCCCAGCATCTTCAGCAATGGGGATTGTATGTACAAGTTCCACTTGAGGAGGTCTGGGTTGAGTTTAAGTCCCAATAGGCACAGGGCCACCCTGAGGAAACATCCATTCATCACAATTGGTGAAAGTTTTGGGTTCAATTGGCAATGATGGAAGGTCACCATTTTGGTCTTTGAGGCATTGAATGAGACCAGCCAGTTTTGGAAGAGCGCCCATATACCATTGTATCATCAGCATAGATATTCACAAATGATCAAATACTCTTAGGCAGATCATTTATATAGAGGTGGAAGTGGTTTGGAACAAGAAGTGAACCTTGGGGATGCCTGTGTTGATCTCCTGGGACTCAGAGGCCTGGTCATTAACAACTACATTCAGGGACCTACCTGTTAGGAAGTACTTTATAACTGAGAAAACTCTTCCATTGACTCCATAGCTAGAGAGCTTGAGCAGCAAACCTTTGTGTCACACTTTGTCAAAGGCCTTTTAAATATCTACTAAAACCATCCTTGAGATGTATTTGTTGTCAAGTACCTCGCTAATCCTCTGAGTAATCGGAGTTAGGATATCAGCAGTGAATCATGCAAATATAAATCCATACTGATTGTCACACAAGTGTCTGATTGTAAAAATTCTGATAATGTATAAAATGAATTCACATACCCCCCCCCACACACATATATAAAGGCAGCAATCCTTTCATGCAAGCTTCATTAAATATGACAGACAAGGTGTTGTGATTAAGTTTTTACATCACTGTCAAAACGGTTAAATGTAAGCATCTCTTATACTCAAACAGCTTCTTTTCTCACAATTCCCATCTGTGGAACTCCCTTTCTCTTGCTTGCTTCCATGATATAATCTTTAAATATTCAAGTGTAATGCCAATCGACATTTTCTGATACCTTGATCTTGTTCCCATCCTTCTCTGTATTGTTTCCTTAAACATGCCTCTTTAATCTTATAAACAATCCTCTGTAAACCCTTGTGTGCTATTTCTCATATGATCTTATAATTTTTTTTCTTTTCTGTAGATAAATTATACAAAAACTGTCCAAATTTGGCAGTTTTTGTATAATTTATCTATAAAAAAAATTATAAGATCATATGAGAAATTATATAAAAGCTTAATCAAACCACCTTGTCTGTCATATTTAATGAAGCTTGCATATATATATATATATATATATATATATATATATATGTGTAGTTTTTAAGGTATGCTATATTTATGGATTAAAGTGCTCAATATCAGTAATAGACGATATTCAAATATAAAAGTTGACATGGAGATCAACACTCAGTGGCGACAGTCTGTTTCATGCTTAAGCATAATCTTCAGGCCTGAAGATGGCATTTAAGGCTGAAACACTGTTGCTGCTGGGTGTTGACCTCAATGTGCACTTATTTATTTATGTTACACATACATACATACACACACACACATACTTGTTTTGTTTTTATTTCCCTTCATAATGTCTTGATCTCATGAATTGTATATTTGTTTCACATTGCCCTGGTTCCTCAAATTAAAGACTTGTCTTTTTTTGGGGAAGTAATCATACAAGAAAGATTTTTTTACAAATGCCCTTAAATAAGAGTCATGAAAAAAAGGATAAAATAATTGATTTGTAGAAAAGAAAAACATTTTAAAGGAAAATTTAAGGCAACATTATTATTTATTGATGTTCATGTTTCCAATAAATTGGATTATTTTCTGAGAAAAACATTTTTTAGCAGAATGATATGAAACCATAAAATTATAAGCACATGAAAAGCAAAACCATAAAACATAATTTCCTAATTTTAGTTTTGTATTTTTTTAAATAAGTGAACACTTTTTTTAACAATAATTATATGTAAAAGGAAACTTTTTATTTAACATTATAATCATGAAGTATACAAAAATACATTAATTTATAATATTGCCAGTTCATATTTTCCTACTCTCAACTACACATTACACAAGAATGGATCAGTAAGTATATAAGCTTATATATTATATAATTGTTACTGAATTTTAATCTGAAATATTCACTGTATAATGTTCAGTCTATATGATTAATGGACAAGCATTGATTTAAGTACATTAACAATAAAAGGAGATTATACTGAAAAATATTTGTTGTGTAAAATAATTTTTTTATGATTAGGCTATAGACATATTGATTTACCTTTGTATACATATGAAGAGGTGCTGACTAAGCCAAGAAAGGATTTAAAAAATTTTTTGTTTTTGTTCTGATTTTGGTTAAGTAGGTTGGACTATGAATTTTTCAGTCTACCTTTTGTATATGTTTTTATCCATTAAAATAGTATTTATTATAATTATTAATGTTTTCATTACTTTTATTGCCATTTTGTTTATTAAAATTAGGAAAGAAAGCATTGAACCATAAAAAGTGGTTATTTTAAGAGAACATTCACTATAATTACATGACACATAACATTTATAAATTCCTATTATATGTTGCGGGCTCTTTTCACCCTTTGATTTAAAAAAAAAAAATATTTTTATAGAATTGTTGTCACTGTTTTTTCTCTCTCTCTTGACTGAAATTGATACTCATATTATCTTCAGTTCTGAGAGACTGGTTTCATCTAAATACAGCAAAAAAAAAATATTGAGGGATGGAACAGCAGGTGGGGCAGGAGAAATGGCTGTGAAATTCTAGAAGCAATATTGATCCGGAAGTTAATGCTGTTATTGAATTCGACAAAATTACTTCTTGCTAACCTTGTCTGAGAGGAGCTCGGTCAAAGTCAACCACACTGCTTTAAATTACAGATGGATCAAAAACAAAAAAAAAAAACAATTTGAAATAATACTCCAAAAATAAGACCTAATTACATGAAGTTTTTTCTTGCATGTGCAATGTTGATGAGTTTGGGAAGATGCGTTTCATTGGATGTCTAAATCAATGAACCAGGTTAAACTCTTTAATTAATATTATGCCTATAGATTTGATACTAATTTTTCTGATACTATAGATTATAAAGGGGGTGATGAAAAATTTTCAAACTCACCCACTTCCCAAAATCTGACCAAATATTTTTTTTTTTGAAGGTAAGACTTCTTGTACACAGACACACACACATACAAAAATAAATTACTACCATACCATCTCTACAATTTTGTACATGAGGTGCAGGTGGTACAGTGGTTAGTAGCTTAGAATGAGAAATTGGGGAGCCAACTTTAAATTCTTGTTGAGTTTCCTACATTCCTTTCTATGCAAATACCCATGTGAAAGGTATGAATATATCTCCCACTTATAGGTTAAATAGTAGGGCACAAAATTAATAAAGGATTTGTATACATCTAGTATCTGTCTATATTTCTGAGATGAGGTATTATGTACACTATTTATATTATTTGGACTATTGTCCTCATCTTTGTTGCCATATTTATCCAATCCTTCAGTATCTGTCTATATTTCTGAGATGAGGTATTATGTACACTATTTATATTATTTGGACTATTGTCCTCATCTTTGTCGCCATATTTGTCACAACGTTTTGGCCATTGTATGCTCTGGCCTTCTTCAATACCTGTGGTGAACTTGAAGAGGGGAATTAACAGGAGATAACTGATAACTGACATCCATTAGACATGGCATGTGGAACTAGAACAGTCTACCCCATCAAGCAAAATAAAGGGTTCAGTTCAACATTCCAACCACCTGAAGAAGGCTGGAGCATACAACGGCCGAAATGTTGTGATAAATATGGCAACAAAGATGAAGACAATAGTCCGAATAATATAAATAGTGTTATATACATCTTTTCTGAGGCAGATTCAAGCGAAAGGAAATCATGCAAAATACTAACAATCTGGTATTTTTTTGTCTTTGGAATACAAGATAAACTTTGCTTTTTTGATTAAAAAATTCCATTTAATTAACTTGGGTAAGATGGTCTAAGACTTATACAGGGCAATTTTTGTAGGTTAATGATTATTTTTATCCACAAATTTTAAACTCTGATAACAAACTATGAAGTTTAGTTAATGCAAATAACACTCATCGAGCCAATGTATCGTCTCTGGAAAAAGGGGTACAAATTATTGATTTACAAGTAGATAGTTTATTAAAAAATGTATTATAGTTTAATATGACCTTTGACTTTTATACAGTATTGCAGTCTCTGTCTTAACTGCCCTTAAATGGTCAGTTGTAAGTAAAATCATGCCAAATCATTGTTTTTAATAATACATCATTAAGCCTTTACTATGAATCTCAATGCACAAGTGTCAAAGCCATCACAAAAAAAAAAGAATATTCTTGACCAAACTTCTTGCTGTTAAATCTGCATTGTAATAATTATCAAACCATGTAAAATCTATTCTTGGAGTGACTAGTTGAAGAATTAACATCATTGCCTGGTGTAGTAATGATTAAAAACACAGCTTGTGTTTTAACATGCTTTTTGCATTCTATTCAAGGAGCACTTAAAAGCAATAATTAAGATGTTAATTACTTTTTACAGTCTGAAATAAATGAATTTGAATTGGTCTTATTTATCCACCTTAGACTTCATTTACTAATTTCAGATATTCTTTCATTTTATCTTTATTTTTAATATCAGAGCAAATGACTTTCATGCTCCCAAGAATAGATTAATATCAGAAAAACTAAAAGCCAATGTGTTAGTCAGGCTAGGAATGACATGGTAATGTAATTTTCATTTATATTTCGTAATAATTTTATATAAGTTTAAAAATAAAATGTATAAAATAATCTAAATAATCTGGGAGATAGTTTTGTGAATGAGTCAATACAAATGGATTTCCATTTTTAGTTTATTACATTGAAATATAAAGAGGATGTTGGAATATTTTTATTAGCACAGGATAAACTCTCATTTCCAATTCATAAACATTCTTGCTAATTTACAACACTTTCTCCAACAGAATTTGTAGGCACTTTTTTTTGTCTTCTTTTTTGAAGATTGTCAATGTGACTTCATTCAATGAAATGATTCATCTCTCTTGGATTATTTTAAACTTTTATCCATACACACACATATATATATATATATATATATATTCAATTTTTTCACTTCTTACAATGTCTAAAGAAATATGACTGTAGCTTTCTCTTTCAAAACTTTATCTTCAAAATGAGGGTTCATCTTTTTTGAGGTTTCATATGGATTGTTCATAACAGTGATTACCTGTTAAACGAGTTAAAGGCAGATTGATTATCTTACGTAGGTGCTTTTTGTAGACTCATTAATTTCTGTGGAGGCTTTGTGGGTGGTTCATTTGATCCTAATTTAATATAATTTTTACTATTTTTGCATGCATGTTTGCCTATTTTCTGTTGCATTACTGAAGGAGGGATACTCAAAGTGTTGCAGATGTTTACAAGTGGTAAGCATTACATTAAATATTTGCTGTGAAAAGAATAATAAGGGTAGCAAAAATGATTTCTGGGTTGTGGCAGAGCATATGTCTGGGTTGTGGCAGAGCATATGTCTGGGTTGTGGCAGAGCATTGTGGCAGGCATATGTCTGGGTTGTGTGAGCATATGTCTGGGTTGTGGCAGAGCATATGTCTGGGTTGTGTGGCATATGTCTGGGTTGTGAGCATATGTCTGGGTTGTGTGTGAAACATATGTCTGGGTTGTGGCAGAGCATATGTCTGGGTTGTGTGAAAGCATATGTCTGGGTTGTGGCAGAGCATATGTCTGGGTTGTGGCAGAGCATATGTCTGGGTTGTGGCAGAGCATATGTCTGGGTTGTGGCAGAGCATATGTCTGGGTTGTGGCAGAGCATATGTCTGGGTTGTGGCAGAGCATATGTCTGGGTTGTGTCAGAGCATATGTCTGGGTTGTGGCAGAGCATATGTCTGGGTTGTGGCAGAGCATATGTCTGGGTTGTGTGGAGCATATGTCTGGGTTGTGTGCATATATGTCTGGGTTGTGTGGAACATATGTCTGGGTTGTGGCAGAGCATATGTCTGGGTTGTGGCAGAGCATATGTCTGGGTTGTGGCAGAGCATATGTCTGGGTTGTGGCAGAGCATATGTCTGGGTTGTGGCAGGCTTGAACAAGCTACAGTTAGATTAATTTGGATTAAAAAACAATCTTCTTTTACTTTGTCAAATATACAATCTTTCAATAATTAATTTTAACTTATTTTCCTTTCAACTAATTCTATGCTTTCTATTAAGCAAGAAGAATAGATTGGAAAATGAATTTATTTGTATACTATTTGAGTGTTAAAATAAATTCTGAATTGTATTGTAAAGCACCAACAATAAGATGGAAGAAAAGCTATGCATCTTTTCTCCCCCCCAAACTATGGGTAAATAGCATGACAGATTGGGTCCTATAGCCTTCATTGGCAACTAGTCTAGGAGAAGAAAAACTTTGAAATAAAACCAACCTGGAGAGGGTTGGGCTCTGTCAGGCTATCTTGCCCAGGACGCACCACTTCTCTTGCCCAGGACGCACCACTTCTCTTGCCCAGGACGCACCACTTCTCTTGCCCAGGACGCACCACTTCTCTTGCCCAGGACGCACCACTTCTCTTGCCCAGGACGCACCACTTCTCTTGCCCAGGACGCACCACTGCTACTATAGTTGCAGTACATGTGGTCCTCCTGTGACTTTAATTGTTTATGGATCATGTAATCCATTAGAATCTTTAGTCATAAACTTTCTGAATTCTTGTCTTTCAGTTGACATAATTTCAGCTGAAGTAACAATTTTGCTTTCCTATGCATCTGTCCAAATTATTTATGATCTTTATCTGAGTCACTGAGATGTTTTTTGGTGTAACATATTTTTTAACTCCAGAAATTTGGTGGGGTCTGCTGATCATTTTCATCAAACCAATCCCAATGCTTTCCTGAAATCAAGGATCTCCATTCTAACATTGTTTTATATAAAACACACATTGAGGAGCTAAAATATCATGACAATCAGCATATAGTAAGAATAACAGCTACTGTCTCATAACAGCTGCACATATCAACACCAGAGTTATGTAAGCAGAAAAACCTGCTTCCAGGCAAGAACAAAGATCTGAGAAAGGCCAAATTGCTATCACCAGAAAACAAGATGAAAATAATATTTTTAAAACAGCACAAATTATAGGGTGTTAACATTCAATTTGGATAAGTATTATTGGTATCAGTTCAAGGAGATAAAACAACTACTGATATGGTAAAGAGTGGCTAAGTTTGTTGACAAGCAGTGAATAGATGCTTTCCTGGTAAGTATGAGCTAAAAGAAGGGTTAATGTGGCACAAATTCCAGATAGTTTTTATCAAGATGAATAAAGGCCTATGGTTATGCAACAAGTTGTGTGACTAATGCCACACAACTTGTTGCCTAACCATAGGCCTGTCTCAGGTTAAGCAATCATCAGTCACTTTGCTTGTTGCAGATTGTGTATCAAGATGCTATCCACAAAGTTTCTCATGTTAATTTTATGAGCCTACTCTTCCATGCTGTCTTAAGGTGTTAAATATAATGTAATTTAAATAAAATTCATAGATGAATTTTTTTGATAGTTACATAAGGAATGCTAAATAATAGTTTTAGACTATTATTTTTTAGTGGCAGTGTATTTGGCTCAAACCTTCTGAGGTTGACCTTGGAGTCAGCAGGTAGACAAAATAGGGATGTAGATTTTGATTGGCTGAGCCAAATGTGGCAATGTTAGAGAAAGTATTTTCAGTGAGTTAAGTTTTACACATAGAAGAGATCAGATGTAGTTATTTCATGTCTTGGGGCACTTGCACCCCCACTGGCTAGTTAAAAATGTGCACATTGACATGTTTAATAGAATAGATAAGTTTAAAAATCTCCTTTGTTGAAGTTCTTGTTTTACCTCTGAACAAACCAGCTAGCAATCATGTGGCCAAGAAAAGAAAGAAAGGAAGACAATTTTATTATGATCACCTCAAGACCGTCAACCGAAAGACCTCTCCCCCTGCAGAACAAGGTGGTGGGGTATACAACAAAGGCATGTTTGAAGAGAGCGTTTGTAATGTATAGTATATGCTTCACCAGGGCTGCATACAAGTTTGAATTTAGAGTTTTCCTTCTCCTAGACCAGTTGCCATCCAAGGCTATAGAGCCCAGTCTTTCTTACTATTAACCCATAGCTGAGGGGAGAAGATTTGGATACATACCTTTCCCAAGGGTATCAGCTTGTAAGTGAATTCAATGAAGAACTAGACTGGAATTTGAACTTGGCTCTCCAATTCCTCAATTTGAGCTGCAATACATTACTCTAGCATGCTTAAGAGAGAGCCCAGTTCAAATTCCAGTCAAATCCATTACAGACCAGCTTCTATTGCCTTGGATGGCAACTGGTCTACTGCAGAAAGAAATGGCAACCTACTGCGGGGAAAAAAAATCTGTCTCATTAGTCATGTATCAAAAGATACATGATCGCATGTATCCCACATGGCACATAACTGGCTGACCATGCTTAAGCAATGTCCATCACCAAAATTGTCTTCAAATGTTCATGCAAGCATTGGAATTGGACTTTGTATCAATGTGAGAAGGATTCCAGTTAATTTTCTCTTGAATAATGTGCAGCATGTATGTATCGTTATACTGAAGAAATGATGTGTTGGTTTTGAAGAATATTCTGCTGGGAAAACATAGAGAAGGTACTTTAATGTGTCTCACCTAATTCAACATGATTGAAGACTAGATACATTGCTTCATGGCTACAGTCTTTTATGATGGCAGTGGCATCTTTCAGTAGGACAATGTATGTGTCCCTTTACACCATTGAGTTGTATAAAAATAGTTTCAGAAAGATGAAGAAAACTTTAATGTTGCCCTGACCCTGAAACTCACCAGATTTGAACCCCATTTAGCACATATGAGTTATAATGGATCACCTAATTCACTTGGCAGAATCGCTACAACATAACCTGAAGCAGTAAAAGGTTATTCTCTTAATATCCCCCTATCAAATCCATGAGAAAATGAAAATTTCTTGAATTTTCTTAGACTATTTCTATCAATTTCTAAAGAGACTTTCATCCCTTTTAGTTTAGCTTTCATTAATTTTCATTTATCTAATTTAGAATTATCATTTTGTAAATTGTAAAATTTTTCTATCAGTCTAATGTTTTTCACTGATATGAATTGGAATGATTATATTAAGTCACTTGGTCAGTCTGGTAAAAATAAAGTTTTGCTGTGTAGCACTAGGCATTTTTTCTCACCAGATTATATCTTCTATATTTATAAATCTACCATTTGTTCATCATTGAATATTTCTGCCACATCTGGTCTTTTGCTTCTGCCATATATTTAGAGATTCTTGACAAAATCCAAAGAAGAATCTGCAATGTCCTGACCAGGCATGCCTGCTTCAGTCACATTCCTCATCCTTGTAATGTAACTTCCTTTTACATTTAGTATAAATATTTTCATGGCAATTATTCTGGTTAAATTTCCTCTTTGGTTCCTTGAATTCATGAATTTAAGTGCAGTACTGGGGTGGCAGCTAGGTCTCTTTTTACTGTCGAAATTTCTAAATTTAACGGTAAGTTTTATGCAAATAGTTTCTTCTCTTGCATTTTTTGTTTGTGGAAATCTCTTCTGGCTTCTTGCTTTCCTGTCAATTATGATATTCAAAATTTTTATTCCATATCAATTGTCATCTTCTGTCTTCTTGAGTCCTGGTGTTTTAATATCTTCTTTCTCCTTATAGTGTTCTCAGTAACACCTTGCATTGTAATGGCTTTATTGCTTTACCTGGGGTGAAATGATTAAAAGAAAAAAAAAAAAAAGACAGAATGTAATATTTTCATCTACTTTCTCGATATCTCTGTTTAATGTGATACCATATCTGATAGAATCCTTCGTTATCCATAAATATGTACAGCTCGACCAATATTTTTGTTCTAAAATAAACAAAAAATGATTTTTTAAAAAAATGTAACATCAATTGAAATTTTCTATATTTTTGAATCTGTTCCTCCCACCTCAATAACATTTTCTCATTTTCTTTTGCACTCAGTAACCCTTTGTGTTAGTGGCTTTATCACCTTGCTTGGGGTAAAACCATTAAATAAACTTAAGCAAGAGAAGGAATATAAGGTGAATTCACTTCACTCTATTTTCAGTTCATCTACTGTTTTTATCTCCCAATTTAGACCTCCCTTGACGAGACACATTTACTGTGTCATTGGTGATATGAGTTCAAAAAATGAATATATTTCACATTGCAGACGTGTCTAACCTGCATACACAAACACACAGACACATACATATATATAACATTTGATTGACCAAAATTAATGATAAAAAAACAAATGAAAAACATTCCTTTTTCTCTATGTTGTATATTTTAAACAGAATTTTGTAGATTACACATTTTGACCAATAGCAGTAAAGCTAAGTTCTGTTTAGTCTTCTATCCATAATACCAGTACATTGCATATGTGTAATTTTCTTCTTAATAAACTTAATATTTTTTAAGTGCATCCTTTTGGATGTCAATCAAATACTGTCTTTCTCAGTATGTTTTTCAGTTAATTTTATCCTATATATATATATATATATATATATATATATATATATATATATATATATAATCAGATAGCTAAAAGATAACATACACTTAACACACACATCCCATTCCCAGCAACCAATAAAACTGTCAAAATGATAGAGGAGGGAATTTTTATTTAGAAATCTGCCATCCTCTATCTTAAAAACAACTTCAAAGAGGCCATTTGACCAAACAAAAATATTGACCAAAATTAACAATAAAAAAACAAATGAAAACTACAGATAAAGTTCACTTTCTTCAGAAACAGCCATTCACTCCTGTTGTTCACTGCTACTAACAAACATGGATTTTTTTTTCTCCTGATGATGGCCATGGTGGCCGAAACTAGTCAAGGAACTTAATTGAAATCATAAAACAAAAAAAATATTAATATACAACCCAGTGTGTCTGAAAATTTTAATTTTTTAATATTTTTTATTGTTCAAAACATATATATGTATTGTTGCTTCATATATATATATATATATATATATATATATATATATATATATATATATATATATACTCATTTGGAAAAACCTTATGTATTTTGGCTTGTAATTGAACAAACAAATGCCCAAGGAAAATAAAGGGATAAAAAAAAAAAGAACTAAGAACATGAAATTGAGGCGAAAACAATCTTTCAGAGTCCAAAGAAAAAAACCTCTAAAACGAGTAGAGTAAAGCAAAAGTAACTACGTAAAGTACTCAATACACTAAGTAGAGCAAACCTAAATATGAACCTAAAGAGCCAGGTAAACCTACCTAGGTTTCACCTATATGGATTGTCGGGGTCAACAATACATATTTTCATTTCTTCTACTGATTTTTGATAATTAGAAATTATTCAGAGTATTAGGATGTACAAAAAGTAATTGTTTTACCAAAAAGGATGTAAAAACAAATATTATTTAATGGAAATGTTATGCTGTGTAAATATTTTTAAATGACTTTGTAAAATGCTTTTCTGAATCGATACATTAAGCAATGGTAAATATATTGCTTTTGAAAACTCTGAAATGCATTCTATATGACACACTTTCGGATAGAAGGGACGATAAACTAATTTGAGATGCAGTTTTATATCATTCAACATTTGTTCTTACTTGATTACTTGACATAATTCCTTGTGGTGAAATGTATAATTACTTTCCAAACATAATGTGTATTTTTCAAGATTACACTTAAATATACAAACTATAAACTAAAATATGCCATACCATGCTTGAGGAAATCAGAATAAGAAAAAAAAATTGAGATGTACAACCAATGAAAATATACAAAATACATTGGGAATTTGAGAACTCCCTTTAAGGAGTCCATAAGCAAAAGAAGACCTGATGTAATGTTATGCAGCATGAGCCAAATTTTAACATTCTCATTTCTTTTTCAGATGTATCAAGGGCATTAACATGGCTGTTTTTATTCTTGCACAAGAAATGAAAAAGCAAATGATGATCATGGTACTAGCTACTGATAACATTTTAGCAGTGGTCAAGTAAACATAAAAAGAAATGGCTCTGTGAAAACTTCTATAAGACTGCTGGGGGTCATGAGCAATGAAGACTGGGTTATGGCTCTCCACTTCTTCCTGTAGGGTTTTAGAGTCTATGCCACTGCCTACATCATATTGGTCATGCTCTGACTCCAGGGGAGATTTTTCTGACAGCCCTTTCCTCCCTTCTACTTAGTAGCTGGCAGAGAATTGTCACCCTTCCCCTGAACATGTGATCTTCTATATCTCCTGATTTGAATGTCTGGGGTCATTGAGAGAGCAGCCCCACAATACAAATAACTACTATTGTGGATATGATGGCCTATATCAGTGGTTCTCAACTTTTTTTTTTTTTTTTACCCATGGACCACTTTTACTCTTAATTTATTTTTGGTGTCCTGCCAACCCCCCCCCCCCCAAACCATTCAATGAAAAAAAGAAGCTTATTTTAATTTTTACTAATATATAAGTTTAGGAATTGTATTATAGAAATAGAAAATGTATATGCTTTATTTCAAAGTAAAACTAATTTATTGAAAATAAAAACTTGTATTTAAAAAAAACTAAATTCTATGGAACATTTATGTACATTAGTAAAATAACTTATAATAAACCATTTTTAAATATGGGAGGAATTAATAAATTTTTTTAAAAAGTGCAGATTTATTCAATGATTTCTCTGTGGTTGATGCTGATGCTGCTGAAGAGATTAATACTGTTAATCCTTCCTTTATAGATAATCCTTATATAATTTAAATATTAAATTAATTTTATTAATATTTTAGTTTTTTTTAATGTTTTTATATTAAATTATATTAATATTTTATTTTAGTGTATTACTATTTAAAATTAATATTATTTATTATTAATATATTAAATTAATTTATATAATAAATTACAATCTTTATATAATTTTCCTTTATATATCTTTAGTTTTTATGCAACTTTTACAATTAAAACATTCCGTAGAGTAAAAGGAATGCTTACTCACACTGCTTGATTTCATTTTCTGCTAGTTTTAGAGTTGTTTAGAGTTATTTTTAGTATTTTAACATTACATAGATTACTGTAGAAATTCTAATTCTCAGTTGTAACAACTGTTCCAAAATGAAATTTGCTAATTTTTTTTTTGTGAACCCCCAGTAATATTAAATGGAACCCTGCTGAGAACCACTGGCCTCCATGAATAAGAATAACCGGTTGGACTGTTATTAAGACTGAGGGTGATTTTATTTAATAACCTTTCCCAGTTTTTCTAAGTGGAACATTTGTACAATTCTCCTGAAAATCTATTGATTTTTTTTTACTATTGAATCTTTGTTCTCAATTACTTGGCACATTCTGTATTTACATTTCTGATTAAAAACATCAAATGAAAAATTTAATAAGACATGTCTTATATACATTTCATCTGATAAATCCCAAAAGGCAATCTGTCAAGTAGATTGATTAATGATTGTGATCTTCACATTGGCTTTAGAGAAGTCTAAGAAGCAACTATGTTCATCATTGCAAGTATCCCTACTGCCCACAATGTTTTGGGATTTTATAAAAGCAGTAATACAGGAAACCACTGATTAATATAGTGATTGTGAGTTCAATCCTTGTGCCATGTAGCATAGACTTAGATCTAGTGAAAACAGGGTAAGCAATAACTGAGCAGTACTATATAAAAACAAGATATCCATTGATAACAGAACAAGAAAAATCTGCCCCTATAGATTAAATAAAGGGTTAATTTTGAAATTCCTTGAAGGTTACTCAAATTGACAGACACCTGAAGAAGGCCAGAGGGTATAATGGCCGAAACATTGTGATGATAACAAGAAAGATAAGGACATTAGTCTGACCGTAAATCATGATTTTAAGGTGTTTTTATCTATATTGGCAAAAGATACTAAAAGTTTTAGTTTTGTGCGTTTATTGAAAGAAAAGGAATGTTTTATTTTATTTTTTTTATGAAGACTTCTATTGAGTTCAGTTGGATGACTATTTTTTTTTCTTTTCCCTATTTTGTGTATTTCATGATATGAACACATGGATGCTTCCATAGTGTTGCAAATTTGGCTGTTTTGTTTCACATCTCAGTCAGTTTCAATACCCTTCTGTTTTCAAGTTTAAACTGTTTCAGAATTCTTTTTGCAATCTTTTTGAATGAATTCTTTTTTGGTTGATGAGGTTGGGAGGAGTCATCTTTATTTTCATAATGTCTTAATAATGTCTTTGAGTACTGTAATTCCCCATGTATAATACGCATTTTTTCTAAAAAAATAACAAGCAAAATTAAGGGTATTATGCACAGCTACAAAAAATCTTGAAAAAAATTGCCATTTCATAGGTCGATTTCAGTTGCAAAATAATTACTCACCACAAACATACGACAATTTGACACTAACATTCAGCAATTGTGACCCCCATAAGGATGTCAAATACAATCATATGTACCTAAAAATATTTACAAATGTAAAATAAAATAAGAATTTTCATAAAACTAAATTAGAATAATATTATTCTATGTTTAAAACCATTTTTTTTAAAAATAATAGTAGGAAATGCTGGCCGTAATTAAATTGGAGTGGTACAATTTATAGGGTTTGATTACCAAACAAGGGGTGCATATTATGCATTAGTAGAAGCATTTTCCCATACTTTCAGCAAAATTTTAGGGGTGCATATTATGGATGAAGGCATATTATACATGGGGAATATTATGGTTGAAGGAGTATTATACATGGGGAAACAAAATATTTGCTTAAATTAGAAACCTATCTTCTACATTTCATTCGATTAATTCCTTGATATTTTCTTCATTCTGTTTACATTAAAACTAAAGTCTTTGACAATTATTGTCTTTTCCTGAGTAAGTCCTTTGTTTATGGACAATCCTGGGTACAATATGGAAGGATATGTTTTAAGACATTTCTCATGGTTTTTAGTATCTAGTGACTCATTTGTGTTTGTTTTGTTTTATTGAACCTGAATAGAATTTTCGTAAAATGCTATAAGAGTAATTGACATTTTTTTTCCAGTTCATACTTCAGTTGCCTGTTTAAAGTAGCAAACCTTAAATGTAACAATTATGCCTTGATCAGTCATCTGTCTAAGAAATGGAGAAAGAAAATCCTTTTACATTTTCATTCAATTTAATGAGAATAGGATGTCCTGGCATGTTTTTCAAAATTAACAACACCTTAAAGTAAAAAATTTTATTTGTGTTTTGAATTCGTATTCAGTTGCAGTGGTAATCAGATTTTGGGACATGCTATTTGTGTTGTTGTTTTTTTTTTTTTTTTTTTTTTATTATATATATATATATATATATATATATATATATATATATATATAAAAAACTCTGGGTCCTGTATTCATATAATGATTACTTTGAAAAACTGATTTTTTTCTGTTTTTTTTTTTTTCAGACTAGGCTATATTTTGTGAATAGAATATTGTTATTATTATACCTCCTTGATAAACTTTCTACAAGATGTGGAAAAATTCTTTTTTGCAAAGAAGAGTCCAAAATAAATTCTGATGTTTGATTATTTGGTCATATTTTGTGAAGTTGATCACGCTGAGAAATTTTCAGCATCCCCTCTTTTATTTGGAATACACTCAATTCTCGTTTTGCATGGGGGAGACTTTCCAGAGACTACTGTGCAAAATAAAACTGTAAAAAAATATGTGTATACAGTGTACATATGAAAATTTGAGATAGGTTCCATACAAATATATTTAATATATTTAAAAAAATGTTAATTTTCATATACAAAAAAATTGAATTTTTTATTTATACACACACTCAGTCATTCAGTGTCACTACTAGACAGTAAACGTGCCCATTTTCTGTTGTTTTTCATTGATGCAATATCATTCATCACTGGAAATACTTAATGATGATATATCTTAATGTGTATCTTGAATAAAATTAACATTTTGTGATTCTTTTGTTTTGCTTGTTTTGAATACAAATTCAGTTATCAGACACTGATTTTGTTTTTGTTAGTTCTTTATATGATTCTTCATAATGTGCCATAATTATTTTCAAATAATGTTGGAATTGCACAGCTCGTTCAACATTGTTATTATTTGTAAGAAAATGATTTCCAAGTTTATTGACTATTTGGAGGCCTTCTAGATGCTAATGACTGTCACTGCATGCTATCTAATGGAGTGGTTACACACAGCCAGAGATATGTACAGTGCATAGGTCCCGCCCACAAAGAGTTGTGGATCACTATACGGAAAAAATAGATTGGATTCAATTTTACTTTGCTAAAGTGTTAGTTAATCATGTTACGTGGAGTTTTCGCATAATTATAATTGATTGATGTTACTTAATTGTTTACTTGTCACTTGCAATAAATTCGGTGGTCACACAAGGACAGATGTTTAAACCGTGTCAAAGTAAAAAAAAATTAGTGAAAAAAAATAATCGGTTCCTTTTGTTGGACTGTATTATTGTAAAGCCATGCAAAAAGAGAATTGTGTGTACTTTGCTTGTTCTCAAGTTAGCATATTAGAAACAAGATCATTGAATGGATAGATAATTTTAAAATCGTGAAACATTTCACACATGGAAGAAAGTAAAGTTTGTCTTTAAATGTAGAAAATGGAATTAGTAAGCTAAATTCAAATACTGGCTGACCTTGGAAGAAAGAAATTAATTTCTCCTCCTCCCAGCTATGGGTTAAACAATAGGGCAAATTAAGCTCTCTAGCTTTGGTTGGTAGCCAGTCTATGAAAAGGATAAGTCTCAGTTCAAAACTGATGAGTAGGTGATAGGAAACTACTATTTTTCCCCAGAAAACGCATGGCAATTCACAGTTTATAGAAATTAAAGAAAAATGAAAGTTATGGAGAGTTCTGATTGCCTGTATCCTGAAGACACATAGCATTTTAAAAAAAAGTCACTGATTGTACATGACCTTTTATACTAATTTGTAATATATTTTCCTTTTCCTTTTTCAATATATATGCAAAGACGTGTGAAAGATTTGACATTGGAAACAGAAACTTTTTATGTTATACAATACTTAGAATACACTTGCAGGAGTTTAATTCATTGAGAACAATCAAATATTTTCTTTACTAGAAAACCTAGATTGAGAGACCTAAGAAAAGGAAATAGATGCCTTTCTTTTCAAACAAGAACATTTTTAACAATTTATTATGTAAATTAAAATTTGGTGAAGATGTAAAGTTTAACTCTTTCAATAATTTATCAGTTCTGCTGTCTTAAGTAGGATATCTGATATCTCTTCTATTGTGAAGTTTTGTATGCTTTCTTTATTTCACAATTCAAAATGTCTGACATGTTCAGTAGGATTTATAGGAATTGAAAATAAATATCTCCTGTGGCCATTAGAAGGAAGAGAGGCCTTGATAAAAAGGCCTTTTGTGCCAAACTTTTTTTTCTCTTCCTGTAGTCATGTTTCTAACCAGAAATTGTTGTTCATTTGTCATCCTGCTGACCTTGTCTAAGTTTAGATTGTTACCATATGAAGCTCATTTGGTCATGAGACAAAATGGATTTTCAAAACTGATATATTTCTCTTGCTACTTAGAAATTTTGAATGACGCTCAAAATTGATTCCCATTCCACCAATAAAAATATATCATATCTTATTTGGAGGCTTAAAAAAACAAAACAAAATATCATAGCTAGACAAATATTGCAATCCATACTCAATCACTATTTGAAAATTGAGCAAATGGTTATTTATCAGGGAAGATGTGTGTGCTAAAGTATCATGGGTCTATCTGTCTACTTTTATTTTTATATAGTGACTGCTTTTAAGAAATGTCTTTCTTCTGACTAAACTCCTATAAAATCTCAAATGACAAGGATGACATTCTTGGACTGATTTGGACACAGTCTGTCATCTTTACCAAAATGCAATTGGGATTCTGTTTTTACCAGTTTTATCAGACAATTACCTTTTTTTGATGGTCCAGCCCAATTAAAACAGAATCTAATAATTTTCTTTAGTAATAATTTGTATGATTACAGAGTCTGATAGTTTGTTACCTTGTACTTCTCGCCTGTGGAACCCTCTTCCAGTTTCTTGCTTCCCTGCTATCTGCAGTCTCTTCTAATATTTGAATGCAACATCAATCATCATCTGTCTTCCTGAAACCAGTTTTCTTATTGTCTTTTCTTTCCTTGTCAGTAACCCATGCTATCTTACTGGCATTATTGCCTTGCTTGAGGGTGAAATGATTAAAAAAAAAACCCCAAAAAGTTGAAAGTGGAATTTCCTATTTGATGTTGGCATATTCCACTTTTGAATTGATTAGGAATATGCCCTCTTTCAAAATCATTGTAAGTTTTTACAAAGGTTTGTGCTTCTGGAAAATTAGGAATTCTTTGTCTATTTACATGTAGACTATTATTCTCTTCTTTCTGATTTAATCTAGATTAAATTACGGTTTCAGTTTGAAATTCACTAAGAGTTACCCAGATTGATAAGCACCTGATGAAGGCCAGAGGTCACAATGGCTGAAGCATTGTGATATTGATGGCAATAGTCTATATCCAAATAATGTAAATAATGATAACTCCTCATCTGAGAAAGTCAGATAGGCATTGCATTGTTATTTCTTTTAGTGTGTTTACATGAAAGGGAATAATTGTGATTATATCTTAATGAAATGTTGAATTTAAATAAAATAATGGTGTCTATTTATCTACCTTAATGTATATCATAGTTTTTATCATGTATTATAAAAACTGTGTAGTGAAAGAGATAATCATTTACTCCGAAAAAAAGTTTGTGTTCTGTGTGCGATCTGCTGAAGAAAAATTACAAAAAGTAGTTAGCAAAAATCTACTTCAATGACTAGAAACTATGCTAATGTTCTTCCCTCCCCTGAATGGCGTGAGCAATCAGAAAAATCTCTTGATGAACCAAAGCCGTTGTTTTTTTGCTTATAAAGGCAGAAGATTTTCTGATCTGGGGAGCTGAACATACATTTTTGCTTGTGAGAAGTGAAGGTTGGACGTGTGACCCTATTTTGTTGTTTCTACTTTGCTTGTTGGACTGTTATGATGGACTATCATTTGAACTGCGACTTGGCTACAAGTGTTGCAGTCGAGAAACAGAAGAAATCTATTGCAGTTGTTACTATAAGTTGACATTTTTTTCGTTTCTTTACTGCAATACTATGTTAGTATCTTTAAGACTGATAATACAAAATAGTGATAAAATTAATGTGCTAATCTCTGGAAAATTTATGGGTCACAGTGTTTGATGATTAAACTAGATCCAGAAACCAAAAATTCCAGTCAACTAAAATTAGCAAAGTGAGAAGATGATCATTTCAGTTTTTGATCATGTGATTTCTTTTCTTTTTTCTCTGCACATTACAAAGAAATCAACCAAAAAACAAACAAAAATCAAATCAAGCCATGAATACATTAACTGTCTCTGTTAACTTTTGTAAAAGTTTTGCATTTAATTTTATGATTATCATCAAAGATTGAAATATTTAATTGATAAATAGCCTTATGAATATAAGAAATTATTTATTTGAAGCAGTAACAATTTTAACTGAGAATGTTAAGTTTTTGCACAATGATATCTATAGGGGTTATAAAGAATCTTTCATAGATTTCTTTGCCATGGAAAATCTTGGATATTTATAATAGGATAATAGTAATATACTTAGCAGTGAATGGGTTTTACTGAACATTGATTCAACTGCAAACATGACTGTCCCTTTTCTAGTCTGTGAACTAAGCAGAAGAATATTTTATTTTTTATGATTTTCCAGACAATTTGGTCTTGGTTTAATATATCTTTCCAGATAATATTTAATTATTTAGTATATCAACCAAACTCAGTTATATGATTATCTTGGGATTTGTTATACTGAACTCTTTTTAAAGTTATTAGAATGAAATAACACTATGCAGTCATTGGCTTTATCTCATATCAAAGAATTTAATTTCTTCTTTACTGCATTGATAACTAAATTCACTGCCAATGTACAAATTCAAGACTATTAGCTACCATTTTACCAAAACCTACTCCAGTCATCTATTCCCTATTGACATTTGGCTTTGCAAGAGTTGGTTGGAGGTGAAACAAAATCAGAGTAGAAGATAGTGTCAATGGTGTGAATTTGTTCAAAGTGTACCTCAACTTTCAATGAAGTAACCCACGTACTTAATTTCAGTACCTTTCTCTGTGGCACATATGGAATGTGACATGCAGAATCCAGTTACAAAACTGCAACAGACTGCCACTAACTGTTATAATTTCAAGTGGCATCTTCTGTTGCATGTCCATCATGTGTAGTCCTCTTCATCTGATGGTTCAACCATTCAGATCTGTTGTGATTGTTGTCTGTTTGTTCCAATGTTGGGGTTGGTCGCACTTAGTCTGAGTCCTTGTCTTCAACCTTGCCACCAAGAGTGGCCTTACCAGGAGATTAGAACTCTCTATGACATTGGTCACAGAGTTAGTTGGACCATGCAAGCTTCTCCATTGGTCTCAGAGTTATTGGACCGTGCAGCCTTTTCCACTGGTCTCAGAGTCATTGGACCATGCAAGTTTCTCCATGTGCTTACTACATAGCCCCCTGATGGTTAATGAGTGGCCATCAGGGGGCTATGTAGTAACCACAACTAAAATAAACTCACATGTTCTGTTTTCGGATATTCTACTGTCAGCTATTTAATATTTGAAAACCTGTGACAATATCCACTTCATTTGATGTCTACAGTTTTGGGTATATTAGAAACCATTTTGTCTGTCTACACAGGCTATATTGATATTCGAGATCTGGAACCAATATATTCCCTAAGCTTAGATTTTTTTTTATCATTGAGCTTGTAACATTTCTTCACCACTAAGCAAATCTTGAATTTACTCTCAATGAAACACTTTGCCTCTAACAGCAACAATTGGGAATAAAGCTCACTCCAGATTTCAAGTGGTATTCATTACAGAAGATCCTGGAAAAATGGCCATTTCCTTGTCGTGCCCCAGAAAATCCCTGACTCCTCTTGCCATGTTCTATCTTTACAAGAGTCAGAACCAACCAAAAAAGCAGTATTGCCCCCATATCTGGGCTGGGGCTGCCCAGTCCACATATTCCAGCCTGACAGAGTTCAAAAGTGTTTATATGGCCCTGTGGGTGATTATTTTCCATCCTGCAATCCGTTTCTCATAGACAAAATATTAAAAGCCTATTGCTACTCTGTTGCTGTCTTCATGGTAAATATTCAGACAAGCTACATTCCTCAGTTCCATTAGCCGAGACTTTCACATGCTACATACACAGGTTAACTTATCATTCTCTTCATATTCCATTTGTAAAGAGGAAGTTTCTCTGACAGCTTTTTCTCCCAGAAATGTCACTTTGTGGGAGAAATATCCAAGAGGATGTCAACCATTATCTATCCTACCATAACATGTACTTCTTACTTCCCCAATCTATGCTCTTACAGCAACCTCATTCAGTAACCCTCCACCTTGAGTCACTTTTGGGCCTTGTACTGATGAACAATAGTAAAAAAAAAAATGTTAACTTATACAAATAAGTCAAAAGAATTTAGAATTTTATTTTTTCTACACTGAAACTGATCTATGTATCCAACCATTTTATATGTACATATGATGAGGGATCTTATATTTAATAATTTGCTTATTGATGCAGTTATCTATTTTGTATGCAAATTAAGAGCAATTATACTTTTTGACTAAATAATATTTATTTGACTTACAAATCAGCCAATTGACATCACAGGTAAACTTACATCTTTTAATAAAAAAAATCATTTACTTTATTTATAATAGGACTAAGATCCTCATCTTTAACAATTGGACTAATATCCTCATCTTTAACAACAACAACAACAACAACAAAAAAATGAGAACACTGGCAACTTTTCTTGCCAGAAATTCAGAAAGAAATAATAAATTATTTCAATTGTTCATATAATTTACATGACTAAAATATAACAATATAAATTATAATATTTAACAGATAACACATTTCTAAGCAGTCAAAGCTTGATTTATAAAATATTGATTTGCATCAAACATGTTACCCCAATTATTGAATTTAAAATGAATAGGCAAGATTAAAATATTTAGAACTATTAGTACCCAAGGAAAATTCATGATTTTCTGATTTGAATTTTCTGATGAATCATAATTCTTAATTTAATGATTGAATAAGTTTGTTATGAATTCCATGACTATAAAATACCTGTAGAAATTCCGCTGCCGCACTGTTAAATATTTGAGCTTAGCAACTTAATCAAAATATTGCAATAATAATCATAAGTATGAATGTAGGACATTAAAGAACTAAGAGGGTACAAATGAAAACATTAAAAATCAACAAGACTTTCCATTTCACAGAAGCAGTTGCTAAATGCATAAGAGTATTATCACCTCTTCTATTTTCTTTCTTATTACATATGTTTTCATTTTACTCATTAAAACTAAATAGTCTCTGATATATATTTTTCTTCCATCTTTCCTCATATTCAAAATGGAATGGTTCATTATTTATCTGAGGTAATGGTAAGGCACAGTGCATGTACTAACTAAGCTACTAAATAATGGAGCAACAGACAGAATTATAAGTTTTATATAAAAGTATATTAATTAATTTACAATTAATTTAATGCATCTTTACTTTTTATTTGTTGAGGCATTTGTTGTTGAACATCATGAAATTCCTCTTTTTATATTAAAACTGACATAACCTGGTTTAATTTGAACTCCAAACTGGTACACTTCAGCATTTAGTGACAACAGGTACCAAGCTTGTTACTCTACTACTTAGAATATAGGTCAAACACCTTGTGTTCTTACAGGTGTTTGCTATGCAAAGGGTTAAGGGTACAGGCTGAATAATAGTAATGTTTTATTTTCAATCTTAATTCATATACCAATTGCAAAAGACCTGCAGATTTAATCAATAAAGGTTAAAAATGTAAATAGATTTTACTATTTTATTTTATTTTTTCAGGTCACAATACATAATCTCAAGTAAGAAAAAACATGATGTTGTAATAGAAAAAGATAAATTATGCAAAGATATTCTTTTCATTGGACAGAATTTGTATGATATCTACTGACAGGTACAGTTGGTCTAGTTTTTCTGGCTGCTAGTGAGATGAGGTTAAATAAGAACTTCCTTCAGGGTGTTGTCAGAAGTAGGGAGGGTTGTAGATTATATTCAGGCCCCAGACAAGCACAGGATGTAATTGTGCCAAAAAAAAAAAAAATTTCCTTATCTACCTACCTACCTACCTACCATTTTTAGTACTGAGTTGTTTTAGATTCTGATAATTTTCTCAATACCAATGACAACTATGAGTCTGTCATAGAATAAAAGATATTTAGTCTATGTATTTGTAAAATTGGCAAAAGGACTGTTTAGAAGAAAGCTTTCCAAATTCTCTATCTTAAAAAAAAAGAAAGAAATAATGTTTGACTCATATTGATGTCATTGTGCCTAAAATTCAAATATATTTCCATTTTAAACTGCTAAACCAGATGATTAACCTCATGAATTATATAAGAATGCATAAATTTTAAATAAAAATGTCAGTTTCAAAGGAACAAAATGATATGTTTCTGTTCACAATTGATAAATTACATTGCACATTACTGAATATATTTTATGCAACTTGATTATATTTTACAATGATGTTCACCTTGTACAAGGCCCAAGAGCCACTCGAGATAGAAGATTATAGAGTAAGAGGCACCACCCCAAGCAAGGGGCCACCGGAAGTGAAAGAGAAGGAAAAGACTTGAGAAGGAACTGGAAACCTAATTGTAAACAACATACAAGAGATAAACCTCTACTCCTGTTCAAAAGACTGGGGAGAAGTGTAAACTGGATGATAATTTGTCAAAAGTATGTCATCCTCAAAGTCTGGTAAAGATTCCTAGTTAGCAGCGTCTTTTTTACTTGATGGCACAAAAGACACCTGCCCAGCAAAAGGATTATTAAGGACATAAAACATTTATTGAATGGAAAAAATGAATGCTACTGAAAGTTTATCCATATTCCTTATTTGGCCCAGATCTAAACAACGTTCTTCTGTGAATTTTGATGAGAAAAAGTGAATCCTATATGTCATCGTAAGCAGTCATATGAATCTTTTGATTTATTTTCATATTAAATTTGGTCAGTTAAAATGTATAAATATTTTGCAATATAGCAAATACTGTACATTGGAGATTATCTGTGCACATGCCTAAGATTGACACCAATTTTGAAATTATCTTTTATTGCTACTTTCATTGATTTAAAAACATTTAAGTAATTTTAATAGCAAACGTTATTTGTCTTGATCTCACATTTCAGTTTCAGTCACTTTTCCCATCATCGTAGCGTAGCTTTCCTCTGCCTTTTCTATAAATATTTTCATGGTAATTGTTTTGATGAGCTTTACTCTGTGGTAACTTCATGAATAGTATTAGTATTGGCATCTAGTATTAGTATTGGCATCTAGTATTAGTATTGGCATCTAGTATTAGATTGGCATCTAGTATTAGTATTGGCATCTAGTATTAGTATTGGCATCTAGTTCTCATCATTTTAATAATGAAATTGCCAAAGTGTAACCATAAAAGTTCTATGTTAATAGTTTCTTTTCTTGCCTGAGAAACACTCTTTTGGCTTCGCATTTCCTGTTAAATATGATTTTAAAAAACTTAAATGTGGTATCAATTGTCATTTTTGGTCTCCTTAATAATTTATTGCCCTCTCTCCTCAATAACATTTTCTCAGTTTCTTTTGCACTCAGTAACCTCTTGTGTCTTAGTGGCTTTGTCACCTTGCTTGGGGTGAAATGATTAAAAAAAAACAAAAACAGTAAGCTCATAGAGAGAATTTAGAGTTTTAGCATTTTGAATAGAATTTTGATAGTATTGTTTTGTGTATCCTGTTTTATGCATTATGTACTTTCTGTTTTATGCATTATGTACTTTCAAAACGTGGCCAATCGTAGCTCTCCACTATTTCTTGTTTTTTGTGACACTAAGAGATTTTTGCTCCTTTGTCATTCCTTTTTGTTTGTGTTCTACCATCCATTCACAAAAATTTGTTAAATAGGTTACTCACTGTTTCTTTACTGCTTCTATTGATTACAGTATGTTATGTCAGTGTTAAACTCTCTAAACTATCTTTCATCATTATGCAAACCAGAGATTTCATCTCTCTTTCTCTTGTTCTATGATTGTTTGCAGCAGTTTGTTATAATGCTTGTCTAAGCTCATAATTCTGGTTAATATTTTTCCAAAGAAAACACTGAAGCAAAAGATTAGTGAAGAAACTGTTTAATCCCATGGATTAATAATACAATAATAGCAAATATTGTAGTTAGTGCAGCGATGTGTGTGACATACTTTGTGACTCCTACTCCTGTAAGCTGAAGTTCCTCTCATAGTGAATGAAAGAGTCGATGTTTATCAGTTTAATGTAAAGCAGGTCAGCCATCTTTCTACATAACATAGTTATAGTTCCTTTTCTTAAAAACTTCCTCATTGCTTACATGTTCTGTACATGGTATTCTAAGCAATCCCTAAAAAAGTAATATACTCCCCACAAAAAAACTGATACCATTTTCTTCATAATGCCAATGAATTTGAGTTCATGCTGATATATGTTGTTTTTTTTTTTTTTTTTATTACTTCTGTGCGAGTCAAATGTTAAATGATAATTTAAGATTAACTTCTTGGCTTTTAATCATAGAAAAAAAATCAAATATATTTGCTTTACATAAAGTTTTGTTAGCGTGTAAAATAATTTATCAGATGAAGTTTTTTGGAGGCAACCTGTTATTTTTCTAAAGTTTTATTAAATATTTACTTAATTTAAAAGAATCAGAATTTATAGTTTATTAATTCTAGAGAGTATATAAAAATTTATCAAGAGTGACAAGAAATGTTCTTTGTTTCCCCTCAGTCATTCATCTGATATGTCATATCCAGTGACCTTCAGCTAATGTTTGAAGAGAGGCCTTAATTTCACCAGTTGAAAATTTTTTCCAACATCCTCCTTTGGAATTTGAAAATTCCTTGTAGCACTACACTGTCTCTCCATTGATTCTGTGTGTTCTCTTATTGCTTAATCCAGTAAATGACCCAATAATTTCAGGGAAGAAGATAAAGATGTTTGTTCCTTCTGCTAATTTTATCTACATATTTATTGTTACGATGTCTGTTTTGTGTGTAATGGATATCAGCTCAGAGGGAGAACTCGGGTCTCCGAGTTCAAATTCTAGTCGAGTTATATTCATTTACACACAAATAACCTTGGGAAAGGTATGAATCCATCTCTTCTCACCCCAGCTATGGGGTTGAATAGCAGAACAGAATGTGTCCTTTACTGTTAGTTGGCAACTAGTCTACTGCAGAAAGAAATCTGCTTCATCAGTCATTATTTACATTATTCGGACTATTGTCTTCATCTTTTGTCACCATGTTTATCACAATGTTTCGGCCGTTGTATGCTCCGGCCTTCTTCAGGTGGTTGGAATGTCAAACTGAACGCTTTATTTTGCTCACTGGGGTAGACTTTTCTAGTTCCACGTGCCATGTCTAATGAATGTCCTGTTAATTCCCCCTCTCCAAGTTCTCCACCGCCTTAACCCGGTATTGAACTCACACTCTTTCTGGTGTTCTTGAAGCCTTACCTTAAGGGGGAGGCCTGTCTTTCCTTTATATTTCTTTCCGCAGCTGCACAGTCTTCAGTCATATTCTCCTCTATGGGGGTCTTACTCGGGAGAGATATCTGCGAAGTGTCGTCCTGCTTTTGAAGTTTGTCCTGATGTTATATGGAACGCAGATCCTTTGTATTTTCTCTGATAACCCCTTCACATAAGGCAGGTAGGCTGTTTTCTGAGTTGTTGTCCTCCTTCTCTTGTATCCACCTATCCCAGTTTTTTGGAGCTGCTGCCATGTACCCAGGGTAGTTGTTATATTGTAGGGTACTACTTATACGGATCAATTCTTTATCTAATGTCTCTGGGTCACCATTTATGACTTTTACTCAATGTTGTAAGCAGCGGACGATCCCTTTCTTTATGCTGTATGGATAGTGGGAGTTGAAATTGAGGTACTGTCTGGTGAATGTCGGTTTACAGTATACGGATGTCTTGAACCCATGCTCTGTTCGAGATATTAGAACATCCAGGAATGGGAGTGTGTTGTTACTTTCTTTCTCCATCATGAACTGTATCGAAGTTTTTACTGAGTTCCCATGGTCCAGAAGAACCTGACATCTTTCTGGTGTGGCCAGAGTATGAAGGTGTCATTTACATATCTAAATCATAGAGTTGGCTTTAGAGATATAGATTCTAATGCCATTTCCTTTATATATTTGCCATTGCTGGTGATAATGGTAAGCCCATTGCTGGTAATGGCGAGCACATTGCTAAGCCCTCCTCCTGTCGATATTTGTGCGATCACATTCTGAAGTGTGTTGTTTGTGTACAGAAAATCAATATCTCCATCAGATTATCTATTGGAATACTGGTCCATTCTTCTCAGGATGAGTCAGAGGTCAATCTATCTCTGACTACTGAGAGTGCCTCCTCCGTGGGTACCTTGGTGAACAAACTCACCACATCCAAGCTCACCATCTGGTTGGATAGGATGGGAGCATCTTTGATTATTTCCATAAAGTGGGCAGAGTTCTGGACATATGAAGGAGACTTTCAATTATATCTACAAGGAAGCGACTCAAAGGCTGGCACACAGAGCCTTGGCAACTAACAATCGTCCTGAGCAGAATACTGTCTTTGTGAATCTTAGGGAGACTGTATATGTGAGGTAGCTTGGTGTAATGCTGCAATAACTGCCTATACATCTTAGGTGGGAAGTGATCCTTGTTCTTGATTAGTATCTGTGACAGTTTGCATTCTGTTTTCATTGTAGGATCCTTTTTTACTTTGTTGTAGCTACCTTTGCTAATGAGGTTTTCCAGCTTTTTTGTATAATTTGATTTGTCCATAACTACAGTTGCATTGCCTTTGTCAGCCGGTAGTATGATGATGTTTTCGTTCCTCTGTAGGGATCCAATTGCCAGCTTCTCCAGTGATGTTCTACCTGGGCAGCTTGGCCCTCTCCAAGTTCTGTCTCACCTTCCATCTTAGTTCATGAGCCTGAGGGAAGTTCAACGCCACCTCCTCGACTCTGGCAATGATGTCCAAGTATGGCACTCGCCAGATGGTTGTGACGATGTTGAGACCTTTATTTAATACTGATTCCTCAGAGGCATTCAGCTGATATTGGCTGATGTTGATTACTGCTTTCACAGGCTTCAAGAACACCAGAAAGCTGTAATACGAGGGGAATTGGAAAAATCAGGTGTGGCTGACCACATATGGAGAGAAAAGGGAGATCATTGACTTCTGTGTGATCAAGATGAGATCATAGATAAAGAACATCATTGGAATATTCATAAACTTATGGAATCAGCACATATGCTAGGCCACAAAACTCTCCTGAGCTGACCAAGCATAGAAATGAATACAATATGGGAACCAGTAATAAGGTGTGCCAGAGAAAAGCAATAATAACAACAAAAAATTGCAACATGAGTTTTGGTAAAAAAAACATGCAATGATAACAGTAAAAATTGCAATATGAGCACTGTTAAAAAATGGTTGCTGAAGATATTAGGTTTATAATACCCAGAAATTCATACACAGATGTCTCCAAGGACACATGGCACAGTGGATAAAGGCATTAGTTAGATCCAGTGACAGGACTCAAAGAGTGTGAGTTCAATACCTGGTTAAGGCGGTGGAGAACTTGGAGAGGGGAATTAACAGGAGATAACTGGTTAGACATGGTACGTGGAACTAGAAAAGTCTACCCCAGTGAGCGAAATAAAGGGTTCAGTTTGACATTCCAACCACCTGAAGTGACTGAATGTTGTGATAAACATGGCGACAAAAGATGAGGACAATAGTCCGAATAATGTAATAGTGTACACAATATCTCATCTCAGAAATACAGTGTAACCCGGATATAAGAGAAACCCGGATATAAGAGAGATTTTCTCTGGTCCCAAATTAGAGCCTGTGTTAATGTATATAAATTAGACCAAACCCGGATATAAGAGATTTCTTCTCTGGTCCCGGCAACTCTCTTATATCCAGGTTACACTGTATAGACAGATACTCATCAGTCCAAGTGTGTATTATGTATGGCACTTAAATTACCAAATAATTGGATATTAGCACTTTAAATCTATTTTTTTTTTAATAAATAATAAGCAGATGTTCCCATAGATTAATTGAGGGAAACATATAGACTGGTTCCTTCAATTTACATATTTTCCAGTTTTATCTTTTAATTTAACTAGGTCCAATATTTGTACTTTCTTTTGTCTCCATGTACCATTCCAGATTATTTCAGAACTATTTCTTGTCACTTTTCCTAGATCTTGATTTGAACATGATTGTGCCCAAATGCTAAAGTTTAAATGAATTATATTTATTTCATTTTTTAAAAAAATCATGCCTTTTTATTCTTGAATCATTTAAGCACTTCATTGAAAGATAGCTAAAAATGAGTATGTGACCAATTTAGAAGTGTGTTTCAGTTACAAGCTAATTTCTAAATTGACTATTTTGTGAGGCTTGTGTTGTTATGATGGCAACTCTGATGCCATCCAGCATTATTTGAACATTCAAATCTTATCTTTGTATATTTGATGTTAATGTCACTATTATGATTAATTTATTCTTCAGCCTTCACCAGGTGTAATGCATGAGAGGAAGGAAGAAAACATATCTTGTTTTCAGGGCTGAAGACTTGATCTATTGAAATATAAAGGACATATAGCAGTGGCTAAAGACAAGAGTTGTGAGTTCAATATCAGGCCACAGCAGCAGTGAACTAAAAATTGGAGAGATGAGAATTCCAAAAGAGGCATGGCATATGGAACTAGGAAATTCTACCCTGGTGAACGAAATAAAGGGTTTAGTTCAAAATTCTAATCATCTGAAGAAGGCCGGAGTGTACAACAGCCAAAATGTTGAGAATATGGCAATGAAGATGAGGATAACAGTCTGAATAATTTAAATAATGCAAGTAATCATAATACCTTATCTCAGAGATATAGACAGATATTGAAACATAAAGGTCGATCAAACTTAGGAGGAAAGAGTTCACCAACCACTTTCCCATCCAGTGACTTTGATCCTCACAGTGTACATGTGACCTTAATCTCAGACAATCTGAATGTATTTTCAGCTGTCAAGGTGCAGTCACCAACATGCCAGTCTTCATGACAGTAGGTTTGTTATAAGTGTTTATAGATTGAATTAAAATTTATATACAGCATAATATTCTTAATCTCTATATGTTCTTTATAATTCAAGGCTATTTGCATAAAATATAGCTCATTGATAATAAAAGGTTAATAATGATTGTAAAACAGACAGTATTGGTAGGGTCATTAAATCAGTACAGATTCTCAAATAATTTTTCTTTCTTCTGAAAATAAGCCAAAAAATAAAATAAAAAATATTCCAGATCAATAATTGAGCTTATTTATGTCACAGCATTTTTCAGACATAAAAGATGTGCTCAACCCGAGTCAGCCATAATCTCTTTTGACATATCATTAATTACACATGTTGTTTTGTCTCTAACAAAACTCCTTACCTCTGCAATACTACTGCAGACTGTCTGGGCTACTGCTGCTGATCCTACTGCAGGTAGCAGCACCACTGCTGTGTTTTCTACTTCTACATTAAATGATGATACCGTTTCAGTTGACATAATTATCATTTCCAATCACTATTCCCCCCACGTCTTTTTCGATCACACGTCTATTATTTCCCTTTGACTCTCTCATTTTCTTTTACCTTTCTCTCCATTTGTTTTCTTTTCACACTCATTCTCTATTTCTTTTTAGGTAATGTTCTCTTTTTCCTTTCTTATTTTTTCTCTCTCATTCATTCTTCATTTTTTATTCTCAATCTCACTCTTTCATTTTTCACTCTCCTACTGTTTCTGTCTTAAATTCTCTTTCTTGTTTACTTTGTTTCTTCTTCCTGTTTCCCTCTCTCCTTCCCTCACATTCTGATTATTCTTTTCTTTCACTTTAACACACCCTCTCTCTCAGTATCTTTTTCCCCCTCTGTCTTACTCACTTTTGTTTATCTTGTTAATTGCTGTTGGGAATAAAACAATTTGGAAAATATTACACTGATTGTAAACAAAACATTCATTAGAGCCTGTAATTACTGATCCTTTTATTTTTACAATAGAAATATTTTATTAAACATAGAAAAAATGTTGTTGATTTGTATAAATTTATAACTTATCTATTGATGTGAGTTCAAATTTGATTTTTTCTTTACAATAAAAACATATTTGCATTAATAGTTCAATTTATAGTAACAATAAACTGTCACTAGCATAAAGTGAAAACAATAATTAGTCTTATTTTGACTTAAAAACACAGTTGAGTAAATGAGATCCAGAAAATAATATTCAAGACTAATTAACTACAGGTATACCTCACTCTATGTTGTACATTGGTTCCAGAGGTCACAACTTAGGTCAAAATAACCACACTATAAACCACAAATAAGAACTTCCCATTATTTATTACAGTATTTTTGATATGTATGTACAGTATTCTAAATAAAATAATTAATTTTCACTTTATCTTCTACCAATATAGCTTTACACTTAGCATTAGCATTTGCGCTGGGACTTTTCTTTGGAGCCATAGACAAAAATGTATTCTAGATGGCAGAAATTTCAAATATAAACATCTGCTATACATACTTTTATTATACTACCTGTCTATATTTCTGAGATGAGGTATTATGTACATTAATTACATTATTCGGACTATTTTCCTCATCTTTGTCGCCATATTTATTACAAGCATAGAAATGAATACCATATGGGAACCAGTAATAAAGAGTGCCAGAGAAAAGCGATAATAACAACAAAAATTGCAATATGAGCTCTGGTAAAAAAAACATGCAATGATAACAGCAAAAATTACAATATGAGCACTGGTAAAAAACGGTTGCTGAAGACATTAGGTTTATAATACCCAGAAATTCATAACCAGATGTCCTCAAGACACATGGCACAGTGGATAGGACCCAAAGAGTGTGAGTTCAATACCTGGTTAAGGCGGTGGAGAACTTGGGGAGGGGAATTAACAGGAGATAACTGACAGCCATTAAACATGGCACGTGGAACTAAAACTGTCTACCCCAGTGAGTGAAATAAAGGGTTCAATTCGACATTCCAACCACCTGAAGAAAGCCGGAGTGTATAACGGATGAAATGTCTTATTATGCTAATTGTTTTGTTTTTGATGTTTATAATTTTATGTGTTTATTGTTATTTTAGTGTTTTGACATTTCTAATATTTTTAATGGCCAATGCAAACTCAAGTAAAACAACTTAATATTTAAGAAAAACCAACATATCTTTGAAAATGACTTAACGTAAAACGGCTTAAATCATGGTATCACTACTAGTAAATCTACCCACTTGTGTGTGTGAGATGTGTTTATATGGTTATAAATTCATAAGAAAAATATAAAACAGCAAAACAGAAAGAGATCCACATTTCTCTTCAAATTAAAGCAGATAACAAAAGCTTTTTAGGGTAAGTCTGAATTAAGATGCATTGTGTTTACATTAGCTTAATATTTTCTGTTTTATAAGGTGTTTAATAACTGACAGAATTGATAGATGGGCTGACAGATCAATTGATAAACTATAGCAATTAAACTACGTGTGTAAGTAAACTACATGTTACATGGATATTTTTAACATGGTTAGGATTGATTAAATAAATATGTCAATTTCATTCACACTGATCATTACATACTTAATTTTACAATAAAATCTGAAGATGGAGCAGGAGTAAGATGAAACAGTAAATAGTATTAGGTTTTATTGCTAACTACACTTGTTACATTGAAATTTTTGCCTGTTCTTGCCTGTTAACTTTATCGATACTACACAGACTTGTTTTAGCTCTAGTCATTTTCTGTACTAATAAACTATTTCCAGTAGTAGGCAAAATAACTGTTGATTAAACCCAAAGTTTTACGCTTTGTTTTTTATTTATTTTTTTTTTTTACCAAAATTTATTTTAGAAAATTGTATCACTCAGTTTTTATAATGTGAAAATATGTTGGTATTAAGTAGGAAATTGGAGGTTTTGATGAGCGTGGAACCAAATTTTAACTGCTGTCATTTCCAGGTTTACTCTGATCTAGAGTAGTAGCACCTGTTAGGGTCCTGGCTATGGGCAAATAGTGAACCCTCAAACAAAAATCAACAGTACATTTTTATAGAAAAATGACAAGACTATACTAAAAAATATAAAAATACATTTTTATAGTAAAATTATCAACAATACATTTTTGCCAGCTATACATTTTATGATCTTCAAATTATATATTTAAAAAACATATCTTTTGTGATGAAAGTATAAAACTATGTACAAAATTATTTAGATTTTGTTATTAAATAATCCATAGAGGTTGATATGCCGCTAAATAAAATCAACCAACAAATATGTATAAGCATAAATGTATCATCTATAAATTACGAAAACAGAATAACATAAATCATATTTTTATTACTTCAAAGCTTCCAAGAAAATTAAATTTCAGCATTAAATGACCCATAAGGATGTTGATATGCCATTAAACAAATAAATCCATCAATGATGTGAAAATCGGGGGGTGAGGGGAACTGGATTGTCTTTGGTCAAGAATTAGATTTAATAGCAGGACTGAAATGATTTAAAAAGAAAAAAAAAAGGTATATTAAAAATGTATAATAATTATTATCAGTCATTGTGAAAGTCCGTTTTATATAGTAATTATTATTGAACACCTTTGACCAATCAGTGAATGAGTGATATGACCCAGCCAATTATTTAGGAGGAATGAGAAAAGCAGCAAATATATTGGTGAATCTGGTTGCTCAAATTTTGTTCAGCTCGTACATTTTCTTAACAATGTTGACTAAAGTTCCTAATTTCAAGTATACTAGTGTAAATTCAATTTCATAGTTACATCATCTTCATTTATATGACATGCCCCTTCAGGTAATAGTTTATCATAGCTCTCCACAACTTCCTATCCTTTGTATCTCTACATGATATTTATCCCCTTGCTATCTCTCCCAGTCCCTTTCCTGTCATTTATTTATAAAAGATTGTTAGGTAGGTCGCTTACTGTTTCCCTTCTTGCCTCCAATATGAACCTGTGAGTGTTAAATACTCTGAGCCTTCTTTCCAAGTTTTATTTACTATTATTTCCAGCACTTGTGAACTTACACATTAACTTATTCATACCAACATTTACACCTTCATGCTTTTATAAATATATGGGATGGCATAAAAAATGCATTTTTTTCAACTGATATTTGCTACTGAAATGTAATGTGTATAGAATTCACTTCTGATCATTTTGAATAAATTCTTTTGTTGTTATCACAATTAATACTCTGTTTATTGTGTCATCACTTTTACACTTGTCTCAGTTTATATTGATTAATATCTGTTGTCATATTTGATTTCTTGACTTGAAGATTTCCTTTATATAACATCATGTGTAAAGTAAAAGGAAATTGAAGCTTGTTTGGTTACAAATTTATTTGTCAGAAACTTTTAGAAACAAAAATATACATTTTTTTTTTTGCTTGGTATTTGAAATAGACTTTCTTCTATTTCAAATGATAAAAATATTGGGCAATGCCTGAGAGTTGACAGAAATATTCTTACTTGCCAGAAGATTAAGAAAGACACTTGGTAATGGCTTTCAAATTGATTTTCTTGTTGATAGTAGACTACATTGCCAAAATTAGTATTCACTTGCCAATTTGATTTAGTCTTAGTAAATGAAATTGTTTTGTTGAGTGCCAATAAAAAAAGTTAATTACTTTTGAAAAACAATGTCCATTTGAAAAGCTCTTACTTGAGTTACGTGTTCTTATTATTTATTAAGTATCAAGTGTCGGAAAAACTTGATGTTACTTTATCAAGACTTATCCTCAAATCTTTTGGCAAGAAATTTAGAAAGCGCAAAGGGTAGTTTATTTATATATAATTGTCTTTTCATCTGCTTTCATGACCTCATTCAAAGAGATACTTTTAGATGAAAATGCCAAGCATACTGATATATAGGTGTAAAAATAAGCTTTGGCATGATAACTGAATGAGGACATATAGATTCAAGTGCTCAGGGGTTGAAATTCCTGCTGTTGAAGCTGAAAAATAGTTTTAAAAAAGAAAATTGAACTAAGATTTAATTATTTTTGATTTACCATTTCATTGTCAGAAGAAAATCAACAAAGAAAATTGTTGCAAAAAGCAAAATCAAAACAGAGAATATTAGCCCCCCCCCAAATTAAATTAAAAAAATATTAAGAAAAAGAATTTTAAGATTTGAAATTCTTTTTCTTAACTTTTTGACATTTTAAAATTTACTTGTAGATTTTCTTTTAGATAAGTTTAACGCAAGACACAAAGATTTTCTTCTTTTATAACAACACATTCTAAAGAATGAAACACAAATTCTGTTTATCACATTAGCAACAAATTACTTTTGAATATGAAGTAAGTGAAAAGTTGCCTTAATGGTTAAAATCACAGAAAATGGAATTTAATGAATGGAGTTCACATTTTGAATAAGGTCGTTTGTATTCATTTTGCTCTTGTAACTTTGGTTTATTGGTTGATTGATTCATTTTTCTACGGGGCTCATCAGCACTTTGCAGGTTATTAAAAACCAGAAAATATTTTGAGAGTGCAAATTTTTTTTTTTTGAGATAATGATCATTTAGTGATACAAGTCTTACCAATTAAACCATACCTGGGAGAGAAGACGTGGATTCATACCCTTTTCAAAAGGGTATTTGCATGTAAGTGAATATAACAAACCCAACGGGAATTGGAACTCTGTCCCCCAAATAACAATCAATCTTGAACCAATATCTATTACATCACTCACACATCCAAGCTTGCAGCACCTGGTATTCTCAAGTGGTCATCCATCTCAGTACTGACCAAGCTTGATGTTGCTTAACTTTGGTGATCATACAGATGTTTCAATGTCATATGATTATAAGCCTCTGGTGACCTTGGGGAAGAAGAGATGAATCAATTTCTCATTTTTTTGTCTGAGGAGGAAATTAGTACTGCTAACTGACCACATTGCCCTAAAAAATGCCTTAAAGCACTCAACGTAGTACCCAATCAATCCAAAGAGGCATAAGATCATTTGGTTTCATTTTGATCCACTATGAAAGAGATTTTGAGACTGTGTACTTTGAGCTATTTTTGGCACAATTACATTAAATAAATTTTTCTTAAAAATTAAAGTTTTTACTAAACAGCGGGTAATCATTCACTGAGGAACAGACTGTACATCACAGTACATTCACATTTAGAAGGACACTGATACAATCACATTTAGAAGGACACTGATACAATCACATTTAGAAGGACACTGATACATTCACATTTAGAAGGACACTGATACATTCACATTTAGAAGGACACTGATACAATCACATTTAGAAGGACACTGATACAATCACATTTAGAAGGACACTGATACAATCACATTTAGAAGGACACTGATACAATCACATTTAGAAGGACACTGATACAATCACATTTAGAAGGACACTGATACAATCACATTTAGAAGGACACTGATACAATCACATTTAGAAGGACACTTTCACATTTAGAAGGACACTGATACAATCACATTTAGAAGGACACTGATACAATCACATTTAGAAGGACACTGATACAATCAATTTAGAAGGACACTTACAATCACATTTAGAAGGACACTGATACAATCACATTTAGAAGGACACTGATACAATCACATTTAGAAGGACACTGATACAATCACATTTGTAGGGACATGAATATGTTTTTATGAGAAAACAATTTACATGGCAAATATTTATTTTTCATCATAATCTCTTTCACTGTTAATGCCCTTAATTTAATGGTCAATATTAATTACAAAGATAAAACATTTATATAGTGAATATTTCAAACTTATTGTTTGAAAAAAGAATTGTTATAACTCTGACATTCTCTCCAGCAAATCCAAAGTGGCAATTTTAAATAAATGTGGGAGGAATTAAAAAGTTCTCACACCAACTTCAAAACATTTCACTAAATGACCAAGTATCAGACTTTTTTTTTTTAATTCCCTCTGATTCAAGCTGGCAAATTTTCAACATTTCTTCATCCATATTTCTAAGGGAGGCATACATATTCCATGAAATATATGCAAGTTAGGGTTGAAAAGTTCATGATTTAACCAGGAACTCATCATGTTTAGTCATTTGAGGAGTGGGTCAAGGCAAGAAATTTTCAGCACCCCACCACTGTATATGATAATAATAATAATAATAATGACATATTTTTATGTGATTTATCAATTATATAATTAAATACAAATATCCAAACTAGAAGAAACTGCCCCCACCCAAAAATGAATAAAAACAAACTTGTATGTCAATCAGGATTTGATTAATCTACAAATGTCACCAGTTTTCTTTATATATTTTGATGTTTTGTTCCATGGAAATATGGATAAATATCAAAACATTCTCAAAATCAATATGCACTTGCTTTGATTATAATCAATGTACATAATTACCTAGAAGCATACTTCTAAGAGTGACAAGTAAACACATATAATTACTTAGTCTGATGCAAGGCTACATTAGTTGTTCCCCTAATAAAAGTTGAACTTGCTAACAATGAGATTAGATTACTGATTATGTCAAAACTGGGTAAAACATACAAATTTATTAATACTCTTTTATTTCTATCATCAAAAAATGACTGCAATATTTTGAAGGGATTTTGAAGTTGCATTTGATTATCTGTGTGAGTAGTTGAGGATAAAAATTCTAAACTACTCAGGCATTTTTTATAACATTTAACTTTTTGTCTTATTTCAGAAAGAATTCTGTTTTTTTTTCAAACATTAAAAGTTAAAAAATATCTAAAGAAAGCAAGAGAAAGCAATATCTTCTAACTAGTTAATAATGGCATATTCCATTGTTGTAGTAAAGCAAAGTATACTTGTTTATTTGTATTAAATATCTTTTGTTACCATAACAATGGAATATCTCATTAGTAAATAGGAGAGATCAGACTGTGTAACTGATAAATAACTATTATGTTTATATTGTAGAATAGATAGAAAAGAAATTTCTCACAAATATACGCGCACACACACTCACACTCACACTCACACACACATATCTAATTGCTTTTGCTTCTAATCAATAAAACCTGTCACATTCTATTGAGCAAAGCCAAAAGTCTTTCTCATATCCTTATTTTTCTCATGTATTTGTTATGCCGTTAACCTTTTTCTAAGATTATTTATTTTTATTTTCATTGAATTAACTCAGTTTTATTTTGTTTGTCTATCTAATGTTTTCAAAAATCAATATTTTCCTTTGGCCCTTAGCCAAATCTATTTTCCTTAGCGCACTTGTTCTTCTCATATCACATTAACCAAATGGTTTAACGTTGAAGATTTTCCAACTTGAGTTAACCCTTGCAAAATACATGGCAAAACGTCTTTAATAAGGTCTTTTGAGAATTTTAATTTCATTTCAATAATTAAGATTATTTTTGTCTAAATCAGTTATTTTTTTTCTGTTGTTAAAATATTACCATTGAACATTTTGACCCATTCATTGTTTATTTCTCTGATAAATTTCAAATTGATATGAAGTTATTAGTAACTGAACTTTTATTAGTAACTATTATTTTATTACTAACTTTTATTAGTAACTGAACTTTTCTTAACTCCAGCAAAAAGCCCTTACCCACAAAATCAGATGTTAGGACATTTGGGCTTCACCATCTATTGTGGGTCTCTGGGTGTGTATATATATATATATATATATGTGTGTAAAAATATATAGAAAATAGAAAAGAACTCGTTAGGTAAATAATCCAAAGTTCTTTAGTATTTTTGTTATTATTTTTAAAAAATAGTGCTTGATACAAAAGTAGAGCATAAATATAATTATTTAAAAATATGATTCCAACACTACATAAGAGTTCTCATGTTTCAAAACAAGAGCCGAAAACTTCAATATAATTATTTGAATTAAATTGAATTAAAGTACCAAGCTCTGTTCCATCTTCAAGTGAAGTTTTTTTTGGAATAACTAATTCCTGAAATTTACGTGTTTTATAAGCATATTCATTATTAAAATTAAAATTACTATGGTAACGGCTAGAGCAATTATTTAAAGAAAAGGGGTGTAAGGGTTAATAATTTGTATCAATATCTCAGTTACATTCAAAGAGGTCAAGTCAGGGTAAGGTTGGGCTTCACCATCTATTGTGGGTCTCTGGGTATATATATATATATATATATATATATATATATATATATATATATATATATACACCCTTTTCTTTAAATAATTGCTCTAGCCGTTACCATAGTAATTTTAATTTTAATAATGAATATGCTTATAAAACACGTAAATTTCAGGAATTAGTTATTCCAAAAAAAATTTCGCTTGAAGATGGAATGGAGCTTGGTACTTTAATTCAATTTAATTCAAATAAATATATTGAAGTTTTCGGCTCTTGTTTTGAAACATGAGAACTCTTACGTAGCGTTGGAATCATTTTTAAATAAATAATTATGTGTGTATATATATATATATATATATATATATATATATATATATATATAAAAATTATTTAGTTTTTTCTAATATTCTTACATTTTACAAAATGTAAGAATATTAGAAAAAACTAAAAAATTAATCAAATTTTCCTTGTTTGCCATATTCAAGGAAACATGTTTGAAAGAAAGGTTACTGCCCAAATATACATTAATATATATATATATACACTATTTTTTTATACTTGTTTTGCAAAAACTTTCATAACTAAAACATTAAGAGATAAATTAAAATTTTTAAAATAACTATAACAGAGCAAATTCTCATGTGTTTTTAAAAAGAATCACCTTCACAACAGAATGCAGATTTTATTGCAACTACAATAAGTTTGGCTTTGTAATTTACCCCTGAAGATAATCTTAGAAAAGATTGAAAGTACTTGGGTTAAAAAAACTATGGTGCCTTCTTTGATGAATTTTATCTTAACAACAAGAAACTGATTAGTGAACTGGAAAGGATTAGTATAACAATAAATAAATGTGTCCTTCAACAGGATTTGAACCTACATCCCCTTTGGGGAACACTCATTGGATTTGACATGCATAACAATATGCCAGTTCTCCATAGGGAATGCAGGTTCAAATCCTTCTTGAGGACGCATATTTTTCTGACAAAATTTCTTAAATATTCAGGCCGGTAGTTGTAGTTGGATAAAAAATATGTTTAATTAAAAAACAAAGCTTCTACTCAAATATGAGTATCCATTAAAATGTTTAAGCAAAATAAATTAAAAAAATGACTGTCGGATTTAATCCATTTTCTGTGTGTGTGTTTTTATATATATATATATATATATATATATATATATATATATATATAATAACACAAATATGAAATTTGTCACTTAGGTGATTGGTATGACGTTCAGCATCCTGACTCTGGATTTTCATAGACAGACTTTCCAGAAATCACTTTGTCCACTCATCAGGGGGTATTAACAATTTTGTGTGTGCTTGTATAATGCGATTAAAAAAAAAAAAAAAAGTGAATATATTTTATGCAAATGGTTCTCATTCCTCAGCCACATTTCTCTCCTTGTGGTACCAGATTTTTTAAAATTTTTCACTCATTTTGAATTGCCATTGTCTGAACCATTTTTAACATCATTATACTTGTCACTCATACAGCTGACCAAATTTTTTCCCTAATTCCTTCCTTGGTTAAAATTCCTTTCCTGAGGGCCAAGTGCCTCCCATTTGAGAAATACTGTTTTGTACCATTTTCTATACATAATTATCTTTTTGTGAGTTTACAAAACAAAAATGTATTAAAAAGAATGGGTCTGGTATTTCATTTAACGCCTCTTGGCTTTTTCCGTTCTAATTATATTGATGCATTATATTTTATATTCAATTATGTGGAAGAGTGCAGTTCACCTCTTTTCTGAATAACATACAAAGTCTATTTTCTCTTTAGCAATTTCACTTAACGGATATTTATTATGGTACATTTTTTTCACTTCTTTAATCAAAGCTTTATTAGAAATTTTATTGGTTTGTAACTCTTTAGGATTGGAGACAAGAATTAAGGAATGATATCAGTCATAATGATAAGGTCAGCAATTAAAGGTCAGCTTGTCTCTAAAGAAAAAATCCATTAAGAAACTTTTTGATTTCTTGTTTTGGCAAAAGGGTTCTGGCCACATCATGTTCAAACACTGAAGTTAAGTAACGTCAAGCTTGGTCAGTACCTAGATGCATGACTACTTCGAAATACTTGGTACTTTAAGTTTGAATGTGTGGGGGTGTAATGGATAATAGCTCAGAATTTTTAATCAGAGAGTCAACTTGTGTTCATTGTGTTATGTGCAAATGTCCTTGGGGAAATTGTGAATCCACCTTTTTTGCCCCCACCTATGGGTTAATTAGTAAGACTAGTATCACTAAATCATTATTACCTCAAAAAAAAAATCTTACAGTCTAAAAATATTTTCTGGCTTTAAATAACTTGCAAAGGGTTGATAAACTGTAGAAGATGAATGAATCAATTATTTTGGCAATTATAACTTTAACAATTTAAAAGAAGTGCAGTTATTGTTTTTTATTTTATTGTTCCTAGAATAAGGCAAATATTTATGGCTTCAAGTGTATGATAATAAATATAGTATTTTTTTTTAGTAATATCATCTTGAATCAAAATATTTTTAGATTTTAGAAAAAGCATTGCCAATCATTTTCTGACTAGTATTTCTTACCATCTTAATTTTAAATGTAGATAACTGATTTGATTTTCTGATAACCATAACATTTAAGAGCAGCCTTTGCAGAAAGATGGGTGTCTCAAAGCAAAATGAATGCAAGTTTAAATCTCATCAAGAAATTATTCTTTATTTCCAATCTTCACTGTTTTCCAGTCTACTGGTCACTGATGGCCATAGAATAACAATGGTCTGTATAGTTGCAATAAAAAAAACAGCTAAAATTAAAATGAAAGAAATATAAGGCTTCATCTAATAAATTTTAGACTAATATTTCTTTCCTCTTAACTTTAGTTGCTTTTTATTGCAACTCTTCAGATTGTCATTCTGTGGCCATCAGTAATCAGTGCTGACTGTAAATAAAACACATTGTGAACCTAAAAACAATAAAAATCAAATATAGAACTAAATGATTAGTGAAAAAGGAAGAAGTATATTTTCTGTCAACTGTTAAGGCCTTGTAGCTCAATTGGTATAGCAGCTGTCATAGTAAAACAAGCTTCCCAAGAAAGAAGATATGTAAGGTTTACATTTTCTTTGTCTTTATTTCCAGTTTTAACTAATGGCCATAGAATGAGTTTGAGTAGTTGTAATGAAAAGCAACTAAAATTAAGATGAAAGGAATAAAAACTAAAAATTTGTAATGAATGACAATCTAAAAAAAATTCAAGATACTACTACTACTACAACCAGTGTAAAAAAAAAAAATAAAAAAAATGTGGTGTTGAATGATGTGGTGTAGGGAAATAAGTGGAAAAAGTTTATATCTGCCAAGAGAAACTGTTATGAAAAGATAGGCTTCCTAAAGCAAAAGGAATTTTCTTTTATTTCCAATCTGCTATTTATGGAGAGCCATCAACTAATGAAGAGGTTTTGAAATTGAGATGAAAGAAATATTAGTAAAAAATTTGATTATCGATTTGTTTTTGACTTTTTCATTTTATTTCTGTCTTCTTTCTATTACAATTCTCCAATGGTTATCTGCAACCATTAAGAAAACTAGTGAACTGAAAATTTGTAATAAAGAGCAACAGAACGAATGTTTGGACAAAAATGAATCATATTGACAATAATATTAAGAAACTTCTACGCTATTAAAACTTGGCATTTGTCATATTTGAGTCAAACTGAAAGCTTATATTTCTGGATTATATTTGGGCATATTCCTTCACTGTTAAATAATTGTATTCCTTTTATATTGTAGGTTTTACAAATTTGGTATGTGAAATAATGAATCCTTCTATTTTTTACCCTAGGATATAATGTTATTTGACACTGCTACATACACTTTCTCAGCCAATGACAAAATTTTTATGGAAAATGGAAGGGCATTTCTACTTATAGAAAGAAAAAAAATAACTGAATTTCTAGGGTACCTAATGAGGAAAGATGGCTTAAAAGAATTTAACACTCACAGAACATGTTTCAGGCAAAAGGGACAGAGGAAGACAAGTGCATAACAACTGCTTAATGAGCATATGTAAATGATTGGCAGAATAGGGATAGAAAAAAAACAAAAACAAACTAAGATCTTAACAAGAACTACAAAGGGCAGGAAGTTGTGGAGAGCCATGATCGTTGATGTCCTAAAGGACAAGGCCTATAGAAGAAGACACATATACTTTCATTGGATTTGTAATCTGTATAGATATATACCTTAATATTTAAGAAGTTGCATCTCTGATATCTTCTCTTGGAGTTTTCTATTTAATGAAACATTTACAATAGCAATTTATTTTGTGATTTGGAAATGAAGATAGGTTCATTTTTTTTTTTTTTTAAATGTTTTTGAAATTCTATCCAATAGATATATTGATATTGTAATAAAAACTACAGGAAATTGTAGTTAAGCATTTCCATTGTGAAATTGCATACATTTGGTCAAACATAGGAAAGGTCGTTTAATATGTAATGAGAAGATATTTTTTGCAAATGACACAATGTAACTTTTGTTTTGGCTTGATAATTACAATTATTCATGCACATATTATACAATTGCAAGTATTCCTGTACATATTACACACTTACACATATCCATGTACATATTACAAAACTTACAAGTATGTACATATTTCACACTTAGAAGTATCCGTATACATATTTCACACTTACACATATCCATGTACATATTACACATATCCATGTACATATTGCACACTTACACATATCCGTGTACATATTGCACACTTACACATATCCATGTACATATTACACACTTATACATATCCATGTACATATTACACATTTACAACTATTTATGCACATATTTGTAATTTTTTGCTGCTTGGGTTTGACTTTTGATATAAGTATATAAAGTATATAAAGCTTGAATTTAAAATTATTTATTTATTGTATATAATGCCTTTTTATTCTAATAATCTTTTGAAGTTTTATGAGCTGTCTCTGCAATGTTTTGGTATATTTCAAGGTGAACTATCCATAGCTATTTAAAGTATTTTATAAGTACAAATATGTTCTTCTTTCATAATAAATTACTTATTGTAAATCCGCAAAACAAAACAAAAAATTTTTCTTTTTATAGGCATCTGAAGTTTTAATTCATTTTTTTTATACAAATACTCAAGAAAAATTATTTCAAATTTCCTTAATGCTACAGTTTTATTTCACTTGCATCAGTAATATTATAATTTATAATTATTTATAATTTCCACACATTATGATTTGAAAGTTAATTGTCATCTCTTATTATAATTTTACAATTACAGAATAATTTATGTTTTGGGTATTAAAAAAAAGATTATTATTTTGAAAATATTTGTAAAAATATATTTTATAGTGAAAATATCTTGCTATATACCAAGTTTATTTGCATATTGTTTATACTTGAAATGGCGACATCAGGCGGCAATGTCTTTTCTATAATAATGGCAGACTGTTCCCAGATGTTTACAAAACCAATAGGTGAAAAGACTTTGCGAATGACCAAAGTACAGCAATAATAACAGGAAAGAAATTTATTTAAAGAGTCACATGTCAAATGCATATAATAACAGTAAGAACTGAATATCAATTTCATATGTGCAATTTCTTTTGTAGTAAACTTGTATAATAAATAGTTAAGTATAATGCATGAATATGATGAATGTATGTTTTGTAAAAGAAGCAAACATTAGAATGAAAAAAGTTTGCATTTGTTGTGGAAGCAAAAATGAAATACAAATGTCAAATACGTAAAATGTCAGATTTTGTTATACAAGTAAATGTTTACTCAACAAAATCAGTAAAATGTAAACAGAGAGAAAAGAGGCAGACAATTAACATCATTAAATAAATGCATGAAAGCAATCAAAATACCAACTTTAAATAAACCTCACAAACATGTAAGTTCAGTGAAGTTGTACATGAAAACTGATATGGTAACTAAATATTAGTGAAGAAAGTAGAGCTACATTGGATGAACCTGATGACTAAACTAGAGGGGTTGGGTCTAATGTAACTTAAAAGGCAATTGTGGGTGGATGTGTTAGGCTAGTATTTTGAAATTATAGGTTTTTTCAAAGTTGCTTCAAGATAAAAAAATTCTCTTAAGACAGAGCAGTTTCTTTTTGGAGACATTAAAATTAACAAGCAATTTTTTACCCCAGTTAACAACAGAATGTAGGTCATTTTTTTTTTTTTTTTAGATCAACTGCCAATTTGACTTTATTGAATCAAACAAACTTGTAGTAAATAGTTGTCATCATTAGTAGTAAATAGTTGTCACCAGCATAGATACCGAGTTGAGAACTGATGACATCAGGAAGATCATTAATGAAAATTAGGAACAAAGTAGGTTCAAGTATATACCTGCATTAATGCAAAAAGATCTAGAAGATAGGCCATTTAAGACAACTTTCATTTTGTGATTTGAATTGAATTATAATCAGATGTAATTCTTATGTAATTGTAAAAAAAGAAACGTTTTCAATATATATATATATATATATATATATATATATATATATATATATATAATAAAAAGGCTTAAACACTAATATTCCATGGTCATAATTTATTCCATTGGAATCGTAAATACGATCCAAATCATCAGACCTACAAATTCAAAATGAAAACAGAAAAAACAACTCCGGAAATCAAAACAGAATTTAGAGAAAGTGTAAGTATGAGGATGAGTGACAGAGAGAATTTTTGGAGATGTGGGTGGGGTGGATTTAAAAAGAGGAGAAAGATACATTTTGTGGTGACATATACACACCACAGACAATTCGGATAGAAAGGGGAAAAAAAAAAAAAAAAAAAAAAAAGGGGGAAAGGGTGGGGAGAGGGATGGGACAAAGGAAAATAAAATTGTGTTTACATAAAGGGCCGCTTCGTAATTGGGAAAATTAAATCAAATATAAATATATGAAGATGAATATAACGATTGTCTCATTTCGCAAGGACCAAATATTTCTATGTTCAAAAACACATACTAATACACACAAAAAAACATATACAAGTAGGTACATACACTTAGGCATGTACACACACACACACCCAGACATACGTGTACATGCACATACATACACACACATACACACATATATATATATACACACATACATACATATATATATATATATATATATACACACACACACAAACATATATATATATATATATATATATATATATATATATACAAAACCTAAAAATATATTCACATATCCACACATACACATATTCATCTATATTCATATACACACACTTTTCACATACATATACACGCATACATATGCCCCATGTATACATTCATACATACATACTTATACATACATATACATATACATACATACATACACACATACATATATATATATATATATATATATACCTATACATACATATATACATATACATACACACACATATATATATATATATATATATATATATATATATATATACACACATATACCATACATCCACACACACACACACACATACATACATATACACACACATACATACATATACACACATATACACACATATACACATGCAAATACATACACACCCTTACATATTTATATATATATATACACATGCAAATACATACACACCCTTATATATGTATATATATACACATGCAAATACATACACACCCTTACACATGTATATATACACATACACACACACAAAACATGTATACACATAAGTACACATACACACCTATACATATACATACATAACATAAACATCTCCATAATGTACATATATACACTTACATACATACACACATATATACACATACATACATATACATACAAATATACACACATATACACACACATACACATACACATACATACATACAAATATACACACATATACACACACATACACATACACATACATACATATAAATACACACAGAGATATACACACATGTACATATATATAAAAAAGTTAAAATCTAAATAATTCTCTGTTATTCAGTTATTGGTTTTATGTAAAACAAATGTTTATAATTATTATGTGCTTTATTACTGGAATCAGCATAATCATATTTTTTGTTATACTCACATTTTGGCTATTGTGCCCTCTGACCTTTTTTGGGGGTCGGTCATCTTACTTAGTAATCTTCTGAAAATCTCTCTAGTCTGATTCACCTTTGTGCCACTTGTCCATTTATTATTTATAATAATAATTCTTCAAAAATTTTATGTTTATAAATTATATCTTTAATTGTTTAATAAATGAAAAACTGGTTACTTGCAATGTGGATATTATGAAGAAACTCATTGATCTATACTTGAGCAATGTATCAAGGAAAATGGCGTGATTTTTCTCTAGCCATGATCTGATCAATTGATTTCTTCTGTAGAAAATTGAAAGCTGATTTATTCTGTAAAAATATTAGTTATTATAAAATATTCTGAAATGGGTTAACTGTTGAAAACAAGTAAAAATTTTCTTGTGCAAAATAAATTTGGCTGTAGTAATTGGCTGTTCTACAGCAATGAATTCTGGATAATATACTTCCTGAAAAGCTTCCATCTTTTCTGCCTATGATGTATTCTCAGCATCTCATGGATAGACAGTTATCAGTAATGCTATGCTGGAGCAAGCAGGCTCTTGGAGTATATATCTTCTCTGTCAACATCAATGGCTTGGTCATATACATCAAGTGAATGATGGTTGAATTATCAAAAGACATTGTATGGTGAGTTGGCCGTGGGACACCATTTGGTAAACTGCCCTGCATTATGTCTCAAGGACATTTGTAAGAGAGGCCTGAAATTGACTCTAGTAGTTGGGTGCCATTCTATTCAATGAGGAGTCATAAAGGGCTGGAAAAAGTGAAACCAATTGTTAGAGTTCAGAATACAATGCAGGAATTCAGAACAACTTTAAACCTTCATTCTATATCTCAGCTTCATCTGCCACACCTGCAGAAGAAAGTGCCATGCAAAGGTTGGGTGGTTATGCCATTCCAGATACTGCTCACATAAGGACTGAATTTTGATCAAACACTGTGCTACCATTATCTTGAGAGATAAATGGATGCCTACTGGTAGTTGAATAATATGGATTTAATGCATTTTGAATAGAATATTTTGAAATCTGAAAAAAATTACTGTCAGACAGAAAAATACATTTTTATTTATGCATTTGGCAAAAATCCAAAAGAAAACTGGTAGAGAGTATTTTAAAGAACATTTTAATGTAAATGGAATTTTTTTCTGATTTTATTTTTCAATTCTAATGATTACTGCAAAATATTTATTTATATGTATAGACCAAATACACTTACTGCCAAAAGTGATGAATATTTTAATAACTTAGATATTAAACATAGCTTAATTTGTTACAAGGAGTGAACAAGAAGATTGTATTGCCCAAGTGAGATCAGCCAGCCTGTCTGCCTTGTAAATCAGCATGTGTAATTCTAGGTTTTATCCAAGCTTGAACAAGACTACCTGAACCAGTATAAAATATGTATCTACCTAAGCACTCTAGTTAATAAAACAGATTGCAACTTCCTGCTAAGGAATTAAGCCTTAGTTTCCTGTGTAACACAAAGGTATATTTTACTCGACTTGGCCAAATTGTATCTGCATCTTTTGATGTTTACTTGTCAATAAAAGCTTGGTTTGGGTTTGATAGAAAGTCTTCAAAGTGAATTAAGAGAAAAGATGAGAACATGGTTTGGAAAGATATGTGGCTAGATTGCTAAGCATATTTAATAGCAACACATAACATTATTAATGTATTAAGTTTTCTCATCTTAAAATTTGAAATGTCAAACAAGGCTTTTTTTATTTCAATATATAAAGTTGTGTTTCATAAAAATCATTGTCATTAACACTTATCTTTTAAAATATTATCAACCCAATTTTTAAAATGTACACCATAATATTTCCTAAGGTGTTACCTATCGCCCAGTTCATCCTCCTCCCCTATCTTTTGAACAGGAATAGAGGTTTATCTCTTGTTTTCTGTTTAGAATTGGATTCCCAGTTCTTTCTAAAGTCTTCTCATTTCTTTCACTCTCATTTACCCCATGCATCTTAGAGGCATTATTGCCTTTGTTTGTGGGGAAATGATTGAAAAAATAAAACGAAAAAAAAACTGTTTGCCTAAGTCAGGTATGAAAATGAAACAAATTGACTTATGTTCCCTAAGGCCACATTCAACTAAATAAGGAATTATTTATTTGATAGAACAAAGTAGAATAAATTAAATTTGATTTTTACAGATTTTTAAATTACTTTTTAGCCTTTAATCACAATTAAGTTCTATGTTGCCAAGGTTTCTCGTTTATTTATTTATTTTTTTTTAGATTAGTGCAGAATTAGAAATAAATTAACATTTTAATTAACTTTTAATTTGAATAAACAATTTCTGGTTAAAAAATAAGCTGATTAGTATGAATCTTTAGATTTATTAATTTCATTTGAAGCATTCATCTTCTTTTATGTGTCATCCACTTTCAGGATGTGATTGATCATTGCTCTCCACAACTTCCTGTCTTTTGTTTACTTTAAGTAACACTTGCTCCTTTACCACTGCTCTTTATCTTTGTGGTCCTTGCTCTGCTATTCTTTACTCACTCATTAAGTAAGCTACTCTCTTGTTACTCTTGTCTTTTATGTGTCCTGTTAGTGTTAAATTTTCCAAGCCTTCTTTCTTCATTATTTACCCCATAAAGAGGGCCTGAAGAACCTGATACTCACGGGTCGAATAGAGGGAAAGAGAGACAAGGGAAAGCAACGCATGACATACCTCGTGGGCTTAAGCAAGTGGATGACAGAATGTGGTCTGGGGGAGGTGGCAGATGAATGAAACTTATTGAGAGCTACAAAGGACACGGCATATAAAAAGGAAAAATACCTGCTTGATTTTAACATCCATCAATCGTCCTGGGTAAGATGTTAAACTATATCAGCATCCTGGGTAAGACATTAAACTATGTCCAGCAGCAAGGCCTCTGATCAGGAGGTTTTGAGGAGCATGGAACCACCTCTTAATTGCTGGTGTTCCCAGGTCCACCCTGACCCGGGGTGGTAGCACCTGTTTGGGTCCCAGCTATGGGCAAATAGTTAACTATTACCAGCAATACTTTTTTGAAAAAAATTATTACCAGCAATACAATTTTGAAGGAAATATATTACCAGAAACAGATTTTTGACAAAACAAAATATTACCAGCAATAAAAATTTTTGTCAGCATTAAATAACCCATTGAGGTTGATATGCCATTAAACAAAATAAACCAAACTAAACATCCATCAACTTGGACTGTCTTTTTTGCTGACAACTATGTATTCTGTTTTCTTACATTTAATCATTAATTCTTTTCTTGTTCTTCTCAACTGTTTTCTCTAATAGTTTCTTTAGTTTTCATTCTGAATCTACCACCAACATCGTGTCATCTGTATAGCATGTGTTACGGTTACGTCCAGTGATAATAAATTTTAATAAGTATTCTGCTCCTCTTGAAATCATCCACCTATGCAGGTTCAATAAGTTCAATGTGAAAATGCTTTTGTACTCATCTCTCTACTATTGCATATTATCTAAACTTGTTCTCTATTCACATGTAAATTTTTTGTTCAGAATATGTGAATATGTTTTCTGTGTAAATTAAGATTTTCTAATATTTCAATGAATTCCTCATGGTATCTTATCAAATACTTTTGTGTCACCTATGAAATTTGGGTATAGATCTTCCTGTATTTGTATTCCTTGTTCTGAAAGTATTGCGATCATAAAAATTACCTTACTTGATCCAGTGTCTTGAACAATTCCACACTCTGGTATAATTCTATTGCAAACTTTATTCATTCAAATCCTCATGATTGGTTATGTGGCACATGAAACTGATTGGTTGGTGAAGTTTGCAGTCATTTGTTTAATTGCTAATTCTACTGCTAAGAAAGACAGTTCATTATGTCATGTTAGACAATTCTTTTCAACAAAATTCATCTTGCATATTTATAAGTCTACCGTTTATCCATGCCTCAAATATTGCTATCATATCTGATCTAGTGCTTCTGCTATATATCAAGTAATTCTTGACAAAATCCAAAGAATAATCTGCAAGTCCTAACCTAACATCTTGCTTTTTTTTTTATAAATATTTTCATGGTAATTGTTCTGATAAATTTTCCTTTTTGGTACTTTGGCTTCATGAATTTAAATGCAGTACTAGGCAAGATGGAGTAATGGGTAGCGATTGAGATTGAAGAATCAAAGAACCGAGTTCAAATTTCAGTCAAATCCATTACATTCACTTATATGCTAATACCCTTGGGAAAGGTATGAATCCTCCTCTTCTCCCCCCAGCTATGGGTAAATCGAAGGACAGGCTGGGCTCTATAGCCTTGGATGGCAACAGGTCTACCGCAGAAAGAAATGGCAACCTACTGCAGGAAAAAAATCTGCTTCTTCAGTCATGTATCAAAAGATACATGATCGTCTAAGCATGTATCATGCATGGCACATAACTGACACCTGACTAGATTGTTGTAATTGCAAGATGTAACCATAAACTTTTCTAGTTTCTTCTACACTTCTCATTTAAGGAACTCTCTTCCAGCTTCCTACTTAGCTGTCAACTATAATCTTCAAAAGTTTAAATGTCAATCACCTTCTATCTTTTTGAAATCCTATTATTTTATTATCCTCACTCTCTCAGCAACTCTTTGCATCCTAATAGCTTTTATCAACTTGCTTGGAATGAAATGATTTAAAAAAAAAAGTCCTATGATAATTGATATATTGAGATCTTCTAATACTTTGATGCTGTTGTATATTTCATTTATCACTTGTCTAAGGCTGTCAGTGTCTTTAATAAAATTTCATCTGGTCTTGTTCTTTCATTCCTTTTCATTTTGGCCTGTGCTGATCTAACCTCAGATTGTAATATTGTGGATGCTGTATTTTTATGAATTATAGATTTTCTGTTAGATTTCACTATTGTTTTATTGAAGGTATAAAGACATTTCTCACTGTTGAATAATTGAGTTTCATTGTTGCCAATATTGCATAGCACTTCATAGTAAGTTTCAGAAACTGGTGTCAATATTATTTTTCTGTTGTCAATAACTAACTCTCCTGAGACTATCTAGAATTATATAAAAATACACACACACTGGGTCTGTAGGTTTATTGATATATTGTCTAGCAACCTCCTGTGACTATTTCTGGAATAATTCATTGATTAAAATGGTTGGGGAGTGAAACCTAGCACTTGCCTTTGTTATGATGTAAGAGCTTTTTAATGTATTCATTCCATTTCTGTAATATTTTTTCTTTTTCCATTTATGATTTTTCCCTTTTGAGATTTTATGGAACATGCCAAAGAACAAATCTTTTCTCCAGCTTCTTCTATATGCCATGTTCATTCAGGGTGTGGATGATTATGGCTCTCCATAACTTCCTGTCTTTTGTAGCTCTTAGTATGATTTTTCTTGTTACTTATCTAATTTCTGTTTGAATTACTGAAATAAGGAATTATAAACTGAAGTGCCAAATTCTTTGCCTGAATAATGGTGGATATGGTACATGGCATACACAGTGTGTGAGATACCAGAGATGGCATGGGTGTGTGTATGAAAAAATGAAAAAAGAACAATACAAAAAACAGAAATACAGATTATATTCTGAAAAAGATGTCCAAGTTTTCTAACTGATTTTAATCAGTTCATTTTTCAAATTCCAAATTCCTTGATAGGTTATTTTGGAAATTTCAAATTATTCTTGGCTGCCAAATAAAAAAAAGACCTATACAAAATGGGAGAGAAGAGAAATAATAAAATGTAATAAAAGTGGGTAATTTAATAAATGGAGGGTGATGGAATTAATGAGGAAATCTAATAAAGTGGGGGTCAATAAACAGGGGAACTGGGAGATGATTAAAAATAAGACCTCAAAGAAATAACCCCCAAAATAAATGTCCATCTATGTTTCTTAAGTAAAATGTTCTAGCAAAATCAAAAATATATCCATAAAGTCTTGGCAGTATTACAATATAAATAAATGCTCCCATGAAAAACTTACAAAATTAATAAGTAGATAGGTTCTAATAATCCCTGGGAAGATTAGGAATCCCAAAATTAACACATGGTAGGGAACATATAATTTGCACCTGAGGGAACATATATTTTGCACCTGAGAGTAGCTGTCACTTACACTTTTTTTTTTCATTTTAACCATTTGATTTTTGCTGAGTATAGATAGAAAGTTGCTAACAGGTTCTGAAGGATATACTTTGTCTATAATTACTGGGAGATGAAGTTAAAAACATAACCAGCTTATGTTTCTACAATATCACTGTCTCTCATCTTACATAAAATCTACGGTACTTGGACGAAGTTTTGGAAAACAGGATCTCATTTTTCTATTCTATAAAAATCAAAAGGAATCTTGAAAATAGAAGATAAAAGATTACAGAGTTTTTATTTTTGTCTTTCCTATTTTTCTCTTGACAAAATTCCAAATCCCTCAGTGAAAGGTACATTATCTTCCATCATTTTTATTGAGTCTGCAGTGTAAGATGATACAGTCATATTTAGATTTCATTGCAAATTCCCAAAGCGAAATTGTGCAAAGCATAAAGAAAATATAAATATAAATATATAAATTTATTTATTACTATAAACATTACTTTTAGTAGGTAGACATTTTTGAGTTGCTGTTATAAATTTAAAAGCAATTCAAAACAACAGAAAGACAAGACAATAACCTTAAGAAAGGCTTTATTCAACTAAAGAAACTGATCTGAACAACACTATTGGTATCTCTCCACATAATCCCCCTCCCTAAAATACAGCGGAATTTATAAAAGAAAATATATATTCATTTGCTGTGGTGTGTAACTCAACAATTCAACTGATGATAGCAGGTAGGCACAAAGAAAACCGGTGTCGCACGTCCAACCTTCTCACGAGCCGAAAGCCTTCTGATTTGAAACAGCAGAAACGAGCCTGCTTTATACAGCTGCGGACCGACCACGATTTGCATGCGAATCATGAGGCAACGAGATTTCGCGTTAACTGACCGAGACCGCTTGGCATTTTGGTTTTCTTTTTTACCGTTGGAAGGACCAGAGTTTACATACTGCGCAGATTCGAACGCATTTCCGAGGTAGGCCATTTTCACAATTTTCCCCACACTCCCCCCTGATCTCATGATCACAAACAGGGCAGGGAGGTGGCGAACGTCGCCGTCGAGTCCCTCTCCGAAGGGGGATAACACAAGCTTCATCCTCGTGCGTGTTCTCGTCTGTGGTTTGAGTGTCGGTAAACACTGTGTCCGCCGGGAGGCTGCTGTTATCAGAATCGCTGCCCTGCAGGTCTAACTCAAAGGCAGATTGAACGCTCACTACTCCCAGACTCGGAATCGCTTTCATCGCTCGCGGTAGCGGTAGTGATTGCATCACCGGTCGCAAGTCTTTAATGTGACGAGGCACCCCATCAACTCTCACAGATTGCGGGCTGATAACCTCCGTGAACACGTCCAGTGCCGTGCTTTGTCGTACACTTGCCGCGTGGGTTTTTGACCCAAACGATGTCTCCTTTTTTCAATCTCCTCCAGTCACTTCTAGTTCAGGCAGCGGGTTGGCTTCGATGCCTTTCACGTGACATGATATTTGTGCAGTGCATCAGCCGCGCCCGTGGATGGTGAAATGTTATCCTTCGGGCGACATTATACCAGTAAACCGCTTCCGATACTGTACAGCCCTTCCTGGCTGCGATGGTCTTGATGGTTCTGTGGTTCCGCTCCACGATGCCATTTCCACTTGGCGAGTAGGCACATCGAAACCGCAGATGCACGTCCCAAGTGTCCGCAAATTCTTTAAAATCTTTACTGGTGAACGCAGTATCGTTATCCGTCAGTATTTCCATGGGTGGGCCTCGCTCCAGGAAAACATTCACCAACAGTCGAATGACGGTGCTCGCGTCTTGTCTGCGCAGCGGCCGCCATACCGCAAACCTGGAGGGACCGCAATCAATGAGTGTTAAAAAATTCTCACCATTGTAGTGAGTTATGTCCATTGCCAGTCTGCTCCAGTTGCTCTTCATGCTCAGTTCTCCTCTTTCCCCAGTGAACGGGTGCCGGATCGATCGACTGACAGGTTGTGCAGGCCTTCACAATGGATTTAACGCTTTCTCTGGACACCTGCGGGTCGACTAACCTGGCGAAGTACAGAGTTCGTTTCACGCCCAGATGTCCGCATTGACGATGCGTATTGGCAACCTGGTCCTCATCCAGTTGTCTCCCTGCCACTGCACAGCTCTCGAGTGCGGTTCTCCTCTCTTGAGCAGTTCTAGCCACCTGTGCGGTACTCTGGTGAGGCGATCTGCACGGTTCTGACAGGACTGCACGAGTGTCACACGTCTACGGTCAATCCATATTCGTCCACCAACGATCGCAAAATGCCCAGCCATCGCCTGACCAGCATCTCACCAGCCGCCCTTGTGTTCACCCGTGCCTTCCCGGTCAAGGTGTCTGAAAATCCACCGGTGCACACACGCCGAATCAGTGACCAAGTGCAACGTTGTCGCCTCCACTGGAGAGCCAGAATCACTCCTTTAAGCGCCGCGATCGAGTTCAGCCAAATTAATGTTCCTGGCATCATTAGTCGGACGCAGCCAGCACGCATCGTCGATGACATTTCCGTTTACTTCCAATGCCACTCCTGTCGCCACGGAACTCGCATCCACCCAGACTGTGATCTCGTCACCACTCATGCACCAGTCTCCTCCGACGGGATCCAGTTCCCGCACTCTACTTAACATCTCTGCTAGTATGCGACAGAGAGGGGATCTTTGATGTTATCATCCCATACATTGGTTGCTGCGGTTGCCAGGCGCTTGACGAATGCAACTGCCACCCTGAGCCATCCACACACTGGGAAGTGTCCAACAAGTTTCCCACACAACGAAAATACGCTACCCGGGTCAACACATCAGGGGCTTCCGAATTTGACTTCCTCGTTTCCATCGGAGGGTGCCATTTTCTTCCCAGACCTGCAAGCCAAGAACTCTTGCTCCATCTCTCAGTCGTACCGGATCCTTGCACACCAAACTGTAATCCGAAAAGTGTTGTCTTACACGCGATGCAGAGGCCAAACTTTCATTAATGAAGATATCATCAACGTATGCTGATGTGGCACTTTCAATTGTGCTGTCTTGCGATGCGATGGCGTCTATAACGGATTTCATGATGAGTGGCGCTACATTTAGCCCAAATCCTAGCCGCGTAAGACAGAAGCGTTGGCCTTTGAAAATAACCGTTTGAAATGGCCACAGCGCTTCGTCGATGTGAATCTGAAGATATCGTTCCGCCCAGATCCAGAAGCGACACATTGACTCCTGCCACCGCCACGTTCTCAACTTATGTGCGACACTTCTGCATCGGCAGTGAAAGCATCCACAAAGTCGTTCAATTCGCGGTAATCGAGTACCGGACGCACCTTCTGTTTCTGCTCCTGCGACTGCCATCAAGGGAATCAGATCCTTTGGGGTCCCAGTCTTTCCTGGGGGTGCGGAATCAGCCAGCCGTTAGCAATCCACTGCTGAAGCTCTTTCTCGTATTTTCCTCTGATGCTGTCTGGAACTTTGTACTCAGCGACCTTGTTGCGAAGCTGAACTGGCGGGTCTTTTTTGGGCCCATTTCCACCTGGCGGTCCACACTCTCTCGTCGGAATTGAAGGAGACGTCAAAATCCGCTCACTAACGCAAAGGGGCTGCACACACCTTTCTTCTTTCACCCAGTTCCACATTTCCGGCTGGCGTGATCATCATGCCTCCTAACGCCGGATCGCATCAATCCCAAATAGCAGGTCGTACCGAGGGGCCTTTGACGTGCCACCAAGACGTCGACTTTGGCATGACTCCCTCCGTCTGTTAGGACTGACACAGTCCCGACACCACAACAGGCCGGGACACCCGTCAATCGTCCGAATCTCGATTTGTTGACTGTTCCATGTCACGCGATCGATCCGCACTAACGATCGATCGGGAACATCCAGTGTCAACGAGCGCCGAACATCGTTTACCCTCAACGTACACGTTGACAACAGGCAATGCCGCATTTACTGACCGAGAGGGGGCAAGGGTTGCGACAGCACCTTGTCCCCGGACTCATTCGAGCAATCCTGTGCTACATGGCCTAACTCTTTGCAGCGATAGCAGTGTAGTCGTGCTCGGTTCCGTCTGCTGCTCGCTCCTACGTCACTTCGGCTCCGGCAGTCCCTAGAGAAATGGTTGGGTCCACCGCACTTGTAGCACTTTGGGCTCTCCCTCGGTGTCTCAGGCATTCTCATGGCTGCCGCGATCTGTTCCATGTCCTTCAAGATGTTTCGGGCCCTGGCTAGCAATTCGTCAATTCCCAGTGTGTCCAATCTTGAAGACGCTCGCAGGAGCCGACTGGTGTCATCAGGAAGCCCTGCCAGGAAGGCGCACCCCAGTATGCGGTCCGTTGCTCCGCCAAACGGTACTGCCAGCCTTCGCAAATCAGCCAGGTAAACATCCACGGTCTCGCCCGGCTCGAGCCGTCGTCCGACGAACTGTTTCCAAGCGATGAATGGATCTATTCCAAAGGCCGTATACAGGGCGTCCTTGATCTCTTCTAGGTCAGCATTGTCCCCGAGTTGTTGATATACTCGTGGGCTCCTCCCGTGAGTCTCAGTGGGATGACTAGTGCAGGTTCCTTTATTTTGGACACCCTGCAAACACGTTCGGCCTTTTCAAACCATTCGACGATAGTCGGGCCCGTGGGGGGAGCCGTCGAATTCTGGGATCAACTTTAGATCGAACTTGTCCATTGCCAAAATAGCTTGTGGTGTGTAACTCAACAATTCAACTGATGATAGCAGGTAGGCACAAAGAAAAACCGTGTCGCCGTCCAACCTTCTCACGAGCGAAAGCCTTCTGATTTGAAACAGCAGAAACGAGCCTGCTTTATGCAGCTGCGGACCGACCACGATTTGCTTGCGAATCACGAGGCAACGAGATTTCGCGTTAACTGACCGAGACCGCTCGGCATAAAACGCGGGCGCCGCCATTTTGGTTTTCTTTTTTACCGTTGGAAGGACCAGAGTTTACATACTGCGCAGATTCGAATGCGTTTCCGAGGTAGGCCATTTTCACAATTTTCCCCACATTTGCATACAATAAATTTATATAAAAAGCACAAAGGAAGAATTCATTTCAGAACACTGGCAGCCTTAGAAGATTTTTAGAATTGACAAAAATTTAGAAAAATAATTAAATCTGCCACAGTGGCAAAATACTGGAAGACTATCTTTGTAGCATTGCCTAAGAAGCCAATTGCAGATGAATGTGAACTCCATTGGACAATCTGCCTAATGAGCCACATAACAAAGTTTATAATCAAAATTTTAATGAATAAATCATGAAGCAGAATTAAACTAGAAATAGGACAAAAACATTATTGAAGGATACAGAACCGAGAAATGCAACATTGATGATTAGAATGATATCAGAGAATTAGAATGATATCAGAGAATTAGAATGATATCAGAGAATTAGAATGATATCAGAGATTAGAATGATATCAGAGAGAACAATAGAAAAGGCAGAAGAATGTATTTATTAAAGATTGGAACTTGTCAGGTGCTTCCCTCCCACATTCCTGAATAAAATTTTCAAACGTTCTTTTCCAATGTTTTCAGTCCTTAGAAGTGTTAGGGACATTGTGATCTAGGTCTAGTTGATATGGGTTGAGTATTTTGGACATGTTAAATGAAAGAAGAGCTTTATTTGAAGAAAAATTGGCATGAATGAACTTGAGACTCTTCTTGATGCATTTATTTAGTGAATCTTATGTTAGCATTGATGACTGCTTTAATATGAGGTTTGAAACACTGACTTTCTTCTCAATTATGTTCTATATATAGTAGTCCAATGAATTTAGGCCTGTAGAGCTAACTCAACATATGTTTGTGTGATGAACAATATCATTTGGAAGCCTTTAATTAAGCAGGGCTATTAAAATGAAGATTCAAATATTTTAACAAATAATTACACTACAGGTTGTGTAAAATATTATATGACCTGGAAGAAGCAAACAAATAACATTGGTGTTAAGGCTCCATGTTTTCAACAACACAGTGGCCGAGTAGGTAAAAACTTTAAGTGTATATAGTTACCTGATTATAATCAGATTAATCCCTAGGTTGGATAGTACAAAAAGTTAACTACATTCTTGTTCAATCGAACAAACAACATTACAATAAAGAATCGAGATAGAATTAAGTGATAGGAAATATGCCAAAAACATAGATGGGAAAATGAAAAGAATTTAGCGCTGTAGATTGAATGACTGGTTTGATTAAAAATTCCTAGAATTTTATCAGCTACAACAGACACCTGAAGAAAGCTGGAGAGTCTAATGGCCCCAAAATTCTAACTGTAACAAACATGAATATACGAGTCTGAGAAAAATAGTGTAACATAAAAATGTAGATATGTAGCGAAAAACATATCCTTTTATTTAACTTGCAGGCTTATAAAAAGCAAGAAAAGGTTCCAGAATTAAGTTTATCCATTTTTGTTTTTTAATGTGATTCTGGGTTTGTTGATGGGGAGATGTGAGGGATAATCTTACCTTATCTTACAAGTTTTTAAAATCTGATAAAAGGGTGCTGTTTTGTATAAGTGTTAATCATGCCTTCCAAAAACTAAACAAAGTATTAAGAGATAGGAAAATTTTCATACAAACAAAGAAATGAGCAATTTTCCTATATAGGTGTTAAGGCTGAACAATTTCCTCATAAATGAAGATGCGACTTGAAGTGACAGAGAATACCATGGACTGAATCTGTGAGGAACAAGGCAGTTTTAAAAAGGGAAATGGAAGGAAAAACAAGATTTTTTGCATAAGATCAGAAAGTTGAAATATATATATATATATATATATATATATATATATATATATATATAGGTTTAATTACTATAATAATTTTATTATAATAAATTACAATAAAAACATTTTACATCGCTACACAAAAACTTTCATGTTTCAATACTAAGATGGTACTTCTTCAGGCAATGGTAGATAACTAATGATAAAAATGATTTATTAGGGAAATTTAAAAACAATTCTTTACCTCTTTTGAAAGTTAAAGGAGGGGGGGCATAAGGTCAGAATTACTTATGAGTATGTCTAGATTAACCAATGAATGTCAGGCCTACACTAAAATGTAAAAATAAGATCAGAGGTGGGTGGGTTATTTTTACATGTCAAGAAAAACTGAAGCTTAGACATGTCATCCAATGATACTTGGGAACAATTTCAGCAACAAATTTATTATTGGTATATCAAAGTATGATTTGGTAATTCACTGAAGTAAGCATAAATTTATCAGAAACGGATTTTTTAAAACAAAAATGTAAGAAAAAATTCTTTTAATATATTCAGAAAGTTTCTTAAAGGGACCAACATGTAAAATTAAAACCGCGGAAACAACTATATAAGTTGTTAATTATACTGAACAGATGATAAAACAGAAATATTTTAGTTGAATAAATCAAATGAATGTTGGGTGGACCATTATATACTAATAAAATAATGGCTATACAATTATAATACATTATTATTTACAAAAATTTTTTTAACTATATTTTAAGGTAAAAGGTAGACAATGGCAGATTAGCACTATTAATTGATTTTTTTGTTTAATAAGTTTTATATATATATATATATTTTTTATATATATATATATATATATAGTACTGTACTATATATATATATATATATATATATATATATATATAGTACTATATATATATATATATATATATATATATATATATATATATATATATATATATATATATATATATATATATATATAGTATATATATATATATATATATATATATATATATATATATAGTACTGTACTATATATATATATATATATATATATATATAGTACTGTATATATATATATATATATATATATATATATATATAGTACTGTACTATATATATATATATATATATATATATATATATAGTATATATATATATATATATATAGTACTGTACTATATATATATATATATATATATATATATAGTATATATATATATATATAGTACTGTACTATATATATATATATATAGTACTATATATATATATATATATATATATATATATATATATATAGTACTGTACTATATATATATATACTATATATATATATATATAGTATATATATATATATATATATATATATATATATATATATATATATAGTACTGTACTATATATATATATATACTGTACTGTGCAAAAGTATGTGAACCCCTAAGATAATATCCCCAAAATTTGTCTCTTGTTTTTTCCAGATAATTAACAAATCTTAATTAAACTATATATTCATTAAAAAAAATTATTATTATTAAATTAATTACAACTGCTTTCAAAATTTATATTAAACTGGAAGAAAAAAAATTAATTAAAAATTTACATGTGAACCCTTACATTTGCACACTGTTTTATTGTTGCAAGTGCAAATAATTTTTTATACACATGTAAAAATCCCAATGACATCTGTTAATTTTTTTTGGTAAGCTGTGTATACTGCAGTCAACCAATGTAACTTATTGTGTATACAGAAGTGAGAAGTTAGAAGTTAAATTTAAAAAAATATATATATATATATATATATATATATATAGTAAAGGTAATAAATCCATTGGTATATGATCCAAATGGATCCTAGTAATATAAAATTGATCCACAAAGGTATTTATTATAACAGAACCAATAAATATTATTACACAACAAAATTCAAAATTACCACATATGGTGGTGGTGGTGGGGGGGATAGATCTTTTTCAACTGATGATAATTTTGTCAGTCTTATTCAAATCCAGTGTATAGACTGAGTTTGTGTCACAATTGGCAATTTAACGGTGACAGCCGTCCAAAATTTGATACAGATATTATCTATTTCACTGATTCAGTTAGACAAAATAGTAGTCAAGGAAGGATGGAAGGTATTAACCTTAAAGGGAAGAGATTTTATAAAATTAATCCTGTATATTAACCTTATGACATTAAATTGCAGTTATATGAAGTGTTAATTTGAAACTAAAGTTTAGTTTTGAATTAACACTTCATTCTAGATCATCAAAAGTCTCATTTTTAAAAAAATATATTTGCCTTTACTAAGACATCGCATAATTTTGAGATCAATATTCTCAGAGTGAAATTTGAAAGTTGTACAATTTAAAAAAATTATGAGTTACTGTAGAAACTGGCCATAAAAATTGATGACACTTGATCATATGTGAATTTGATTCAGTTGCTTGTTCATATTTTCTTCTTTCTATGACATAAAGATTGATAGCATAATTACTACAGAGAATTTTATTTACAATTACAATTTATCAAATAGACAAAAAGCTTCACAAAGTTGAATTTGTGAGGAGAAACTTGAGAATATAAGAATAGATTTTATCAAAAGTTGAAACTCATGATTTCCTTTTCTACCAGTGTTTCAATTTATTTTTAATCTTTTAACAAATCTGATTTTTATTTTAAAAAGAATCTGAATGACACTGCAAATAATTTTTCAATAAAGATTAAGTCTTTATCTCATTGAAAGTCAACTTTTGTGCACTATTTATTTATTTATTTATGTTCCTTCAGGATGTGGTAATCATGGTTCTCCACAACTTCCTATCTTTTTGTAATTTTAAGCAAGTTTGTTCCTTTACTATCCCTGCCAGTTAATGTTTTGCCATCTATTTACACAAACTTGTTATGTAACAATTAATTTTGTTGAAGTTAAATGTAATATCCACAAAGACTCATATATTTTGATATATGTACTTATAATTATCTCTTTCTTTTGCAGGTAAGTACAAAAGAATTCAAGATCACTGGTAACCAGGTAACAAGTGATTTTATATATATATATATATATTTTTTTTTTTTTTTTTTTAGATCTAAATTAAAATATCCTTTTTTTTTCAATGTTTATTTATAGATTAACTTTTAATAAGTCAGATTGACAATAATTGTGTAATTTATTGAAACTGTTTTGAAAATAATATTTTGTTAAATTATTTTATGATTAGAAAAGAATTATTTCTTATTTTGAATTAATACCCAGTGAAATAGATATTTTATTTACTTACGTTTGTGTTTGAACTTTTTCTTGTCATTTTACTTAAAGGTCATTCAGATGAATTTCCAAGAATTTGTAATGAAATGACCTTTAATTTCCTGCATATCAATCAATCTATCCAAGTCTGACAATAAATATATACATGCAACTTTATCTTTATGAGATTTTTTTGCTTAATGTGGACATTATTTATTTCTTTTGCATATTTTAATTTCTTTGGGGGTGGGGTGATGATCTTTTCAGGTCTGTAGTCAATCAGAAAGAGACAGTTCTAAGACATGTAATGAGGAAAGAGGGCTTGGAGAATTTGACACTCACAGGATATATTAAAACTTGGCATTTGCCATATTTTAATCCTTTGAGCCCTGACCACCACTTTACCAGTGGTAGAGAAAAATGATGCAATGACCAGCCACTGGTTGAATGGTGGGCAAACACTTGTAACTATTTTTATATCTACCGTGAAACATTATATACCAGTTATTTGTGAATTTTGACTCAGGAGCTCAGTCAGAAATGTTAAAATTAATCAGGAACGCAGTCTCAAAGGGTTAAGGCTAATGAATTTTTGGTATGTGAAATAATGAATCCTTCTATTTTTTTGGTTTGGATATAATGTTATTTCACACTGCTACATACACTTTCTCAGTAATGACAAAGTTTTTATGGAAGGACATTTCTACCTATAGAGATAAAAAAAAAAAAGTTGTTAAAATTTCTAGGGTATTTAATAAAAGAGGGATAAAAACATTTCACACTTTGAGGGGACATATGGAAAGAATGAGGGCAGAGGAAATAGTAACTAAATGAGACCTAACAATCTTGTGTAATGGAAAGGTAGGGAATGAATTGGAAAGAATGGTAACAGGACAAGAATTGCTTAGAATTACAAAGTATAGAAAATTGTGGAAGACCATCGTTAGTCACATCCAGAAAAGTCATGGCACAGAGAAAGAGAAGTTTTAAAATACCATATAGAATCTCATAACTTGTTCAGGTTGATGAAATTTATTTAGCTACTTTTTTAATATTAAGAGATCCTTATATATGACTATGAGTAAAAGTTTAAAGAGTTCATGCCTTTCCCACAGATTTTATCTATTAAGTGGATAAAAACCAATTAATTCTGATTATTCAGTATTAGGTTAGCAATGAAGCAAGATAGCATTGTTTTTTTTATTATTTTTCGTATTAGGTTAGCAATAAAGCAAGATAGCATTGTTTGTTAAGTTTTGATTATTTTTCGTATTAGGTTAGCAATAAAGCAAGATAGCATTAAGTTTTGTATTTTTCGTATTAGGTTAGCAATGAAGCAAGATAGCATTGTTAAGCTTTGATTATTTTTCATATTAGGTTAGCAATGAAGCAAGATATCATTGTTTGTTAAGTTTTGATTATTTTTCTTTGTTTTTCTTATTTTTCTGATTGGAATTGAGCATCAGTGTCAGTGTAAAACAATTCTTTTAGTATAATTATGACTTTGTAGGAATTAATTTGAGCCTGCATTTTAGGCTGATTTTGACCAAATTGGCAATTTCAGATGAAAATGGCACCAAAAGAAATTGAATTCTATATCTTAGATTTGTAGTTGTTTTGAGCAATATCTAAATTGTAGGGAATAATTGCTTGAAATTTGTCTACTGTTTGTTTTTGTTAAAACCCATGAACAAATATCCCCCCACCACACACAAACATACACATGACCTGGTGTACCAAGTAAATTAGATATCTATGTTTTCAAACATGAAATTTGCACAAATTTGTTCTGAGAACATCACAAATAAATTTTGTAGACGATGAACTCAGTTCTTTTTGGACACATTTGCTTAAATGAGATAAAAATCTTAACATTGTTGTTGTAATCTGTAAAGAAAAGAAATTTCCTGATATTCTATGCAACAAGTGAATTACATATCAACTTTAATTCATTATTAACAAATAATGACAAATGTATCATAAAGACTGTAATCACCTTAGAAACAATAATTTTAAAAGGGTTTACTTATACTAGTTTTTATGAATACAAAATATTTAGAAGCATTATTGGAATTGTTAAAAGAAATAATTAAATGCAATTTTTCATATAATTTGTGATTTGTGCAATTAAAGAACATTTTATTCTATAGCTGTCAAGCACACTTCCAGATCTCTGCTACTTTAGATAATGAGATATTTTATTCTTATGATAACAGGAAAATTATTCAGTGCTAATAAGTGAACATGTCACTTGTTAACAAAATAACAATAGAATACCCCCATTATTAAATAAGGGAGACCAGGCTGCCTATACTTTCCTTTTTATTTTGTATTGTTCTTTTGATATTTTTGCTTTTAATTATTTAAAAAGCAGAATTCTGTGTTACATAAAGTTAATTGCATAGATTAAAATCCTACATTATTAATGTAGAAAATATAGCCAATACAGTTATAAAATTCAGCTGTCATTTTTGGATGGTATGAATAAACTAGTAAATATATATAAAAAAGAAATTACTTATTTTGATTTCTTGCATAATAATATGAATAGTGAATAAGTAATACAATATTCTTGCACAGGGATACAATGTAGTCCATCATCTTATATGAAGAGTCGATAAACAAGGGTTGATAACTGCTATTTGGGTTGCTGACAGTTTTCTGTTAAAGAATTCTTTTTAAAAATCAATCTTGAATCATTTTACAGAAAATGGTCTGTTCATTTTTATTTTTCAACCATTAATATAAAGATGTCAAAATGGCTGCTTAAGTTGGTGAAAAAAGATGTAGAGCATAAATCGAAATTCTGGAAAAAAAAAAGACAGAAAATTTGTTAAAAGTAGAAACAAGTTATTTTTCTCTCCACTTGGCTGCCATTTTTAATTTAACCTTGAGACTCTCAGCTGATAGTTACACTCTCTGATGGAGTACAACTACTCAAATGCTTAGTATATTTGGCTATTTGTTAAAGTCAATCAATATTTGGAACAGTGCTTTCTTACTAAATAAATAATGACTGTCATGGTAACAAATTGTTATCATTACTATTTGTAAATAATATATATATATATATATATATATATATATATATATATATATATATATATATTTTGAGTAATTATAAATTGTAAGAATGAGCTGTTATGGATTGTATTAAATCATTTGTCTATGAAATATGAAATCATTTTTTACTATAGTATCTAAATATGTTTCATTTACACAAATGTTTTCACTTTTTATATATTTGAACTTTGCTTGGAAATGCTAACAAATTATTTAGAAATGATAGCTGAAATGGAGTGAAAATTGATTTTGAAATATTAATGTATATAACTTTTTCACTTGTAAATTATTTTCATTTTTTTATGTTAAATCTCTAAATATAAAAAAAAGCAAACTTTGAGGCTTGGTTGAAAGGAGTTGATAAATTAAATACTTATTCTACAAGGGATGCTCTAAAAATAATGCTTCTTTTTTTTTTTTTTTTCATGCAAATTACAATAGATACCAGCAAGATGATAATGCTGTTAGATAGAGCAGATTTTCAGCTTTATATTGATTGACTGAGGCATGGTGCAGTAATCCCAGTCAAGTTCATTATATTCACTAAAGTGCAAATATCCTTAAGAAAGGTATGAATCCATCTAATCTACCCCAAGTTATGGGAAAATAGATTGGGCCATATAGCCTTGAGTGACAACTGGTCTAGGAGAAGGACATCTGAATTCAAGAGCTCCAACTATGGGTTAAATAGATTCACCAACCCATGTGTAGTGAGTACAGGGAGACTCCTGAAGGCATAGTCAATCAGGGACGGGTTCTTCCAAGGGAGTGAGAAGGATCTGGATCTGTTTAAATCCTGGGTATCTTTTATTATTTTTTTTATTGATTGTTTTTTTCCAGCTTATGAATTGTTTGTGACTTATTTAAAGTTAAAATATATTTTCGATTGTAAGAATAATTCTTTTTTCTAAGTGAATATTGAAGTAACAATTTTTAGAGATATCAATTTTTCCATATACAAGCCCTATAATTTAAGCCATAGTTAAGCGAGGAAAGAGATGGTTGTCATATTTTTCCCAATAGTATTTGTGCATAAGTGAATGTAACAAACTCGCCTGGAATTTGAACTCGGCTTTCTGATTTCTCATTCTAAGCTTCTATCCATTACACCACCTGCACACCCGTTTCAGCTACAAAACACTATTTATCCACATAGTTGCCACCATAGCAAATGAGGTGAATGCAGTGCAGGATTACATGTTGCCACTGTTAAGCTATTACCTAGTACCTAACTGTGCTTCCATCCATTGTTTGGTTTCCATAAATGTTCAGCAAGCATCAATGAATGTCAATGGATGCTTTTTTTTTCCATACGAAGGAATTCATTGATCCACCTCTGCTTCATATGCACTATCTTGTCAGATGCCATTTTGCCACACTGCTATTTGTGACCAGACAAAAATATAGTTTATTTGTGGAATGGCCCAACATAATGAAATAGGAAAGATTACTTCCAGATAATCCCCATGTATTTGCAGAAGCTTTTAAATTATTAACAATTTATAGTCTTTGTCTATTTTCAGAGCAATAAACTTAAATTGTTTATCGATCTTCAGCTTTGTTTTATTGTCTGTTCACTTGAGAAGTTTTTCTTGAAGGATCTTTTATTTGGCATCCATATTGTAATGTTTTATGAGATTGTCAGACTATAATGTTAGGAAATGTGTGGATAGAAAATTAAATTATCTCAAAGTTCTGACCAAGTTTGTTGTGTTCACTTTTGCAGTGACACAAAAGGCATGACTCTCTTTTCCCCTTGACCTCAACTGTGAGTGAAATAGCAAAGCAGACAGTTCTCTAGCCTTGGCTGAAAACCAGTTTTGGTAAAGGAAAACTCTAAATTCAAACCGAGGGCTTCTAACTCATTCTATAAAACCTGCTTTCTCCTAGAACAATCAAGCATCACTTCTTAGCATCATTATGTATGGGGAATTGAAGTGGGCCCCTATATAAGATTCCCACGTGATGGACGCAGATGTTGTAATAAATAAAGAATAGAACATGACTGAACTTTGATTTATACAAGTTGTATTAAACAATATATTACAAATAAGTCCTTGCAAACTTAATGGTGTCTCTGACCAAACTTAACTGCTGAAGAAGAGTTGATGTTTTCACCATCTACGGACTATGTGGTGATAACGATGTAGAGCTGGCTGGTTCAGCAAGTGTTCATTTCATAGGTTTTACCAGGAGTAAGTGTTCTTCAAAAAGAGGTAAAAAAGTGCACCAATCAGCAACTATAAGTTGATTGGGTAACCTTAAACTGCTAAGGGCAGATAATCATATCTCTTATTTCTCATAGATGTCGTTGTAGTCCAATGCTGTATAGAGAGTCTGCAGAAGAATGACACATTAGTTTATGGCAACAATGTTTTTTGGGGGTTTTTTTTTTTACAGTTATTTGACCTAAACAAGGCAGCAAAGTCACTAAGATTCAAGGGGTTACTGAGTGTGAAAGAATATAAGAAAAAGAAAAGCATTAAGGAGCAACAACAATAAAAAATACAGAAATTAAGAAGACAGAAGATAAACATTGACATTGTATTTGAATTTTTAAATTCAATTTAAAATTTTTGAAGATCAAACTTGCTTGGGGAAACAAGAAGCCAAAAGAGAGATCTACAAACAAAAAGTGTGAGAGAAGAAATTGTTAGCATAGAACTTACTGTTACATCTAGCTGCCATTTCAACTGTAAAATTATGAGACCTTGCCGCCAATCTAGTACTGTGCTTAAATTCAAGATACCATACAGGGATGTTCATCAGAAGAATTAGCATGAAAGTATTTATAGAAAAGGCACAGGGAAACTATGATGCAATGGTGGGGAAAGTGACTGAAGCTGAGATGCCAGGTCAGTACCAATGACATTGTAGATTCTTCTTTGGATTTTATCAAGGATCTATAAATATATAAGCAGGAGCATGAGACCATATGTTGTAGCAATATTCAAATCTAAGATGAATGGTAGACATATAAATATGTAAGATAAATTCTGGAAAGAAATAATGTCTAGCATAACACACTGACCCAACTTTCCTAGCAGCAGATAATATAGTCTTTCTACTTCATGTCAGCTGAAAACATTAGCCCAAAAAGGCACAATGGGTCACTCTCCTGGAAGTTAGCATCAGTCATGCTGATGTTTTCTCAGATGATTAAAAGGGAGTAGTTTAATTTTGAAGATTAACCAGCCATTCCTTGCTTCAGTTAACAACAGAATGTACATCATTTTTTTAGATGAGTAGCCAATTTGATTTTATTGAATCAATCAGACTTATTATTAAGACAGGAGTAAATAGTTGTGTGTCATGAGGCATAGATACCGAGCTGAGAGCTTATGACATCAGGAAGATTGTTGATGAAAATTAAAAACAATGTATGTCCAAGGAGAGAGCCCTGGGGAATGCCGGCATTAATGTAAAAATATCGAGAAGAGTGGTCGTTCAAGACTGCTTTCATTTTACAATTCATTAAGAAAGACTGAATCAGTTCAAAAATTTTTCTAGAAATAGCATAACCTTTCAACTTGTGAAGAAGACCAGTATACCAAACCCTGTCAAATGCCTTCATGATATCCAAAGCAACAAGCTGAGCTTCACCATTTTTATCTAAAGCTTGATACTCTTTCAGTAATAATTGTTGATACATCATGAGTTGACTTAGAGAAGTGAAATCTATATTGCTTATCTGAAAGTAGATCCTTTGAGGTGAGATGCTTAACCAATTCAGAGTCGATTAGAGTCTCTTGTACATTTCTGAAAAGAGGTAGAAGGTTAATAATAGGCCAATAGATAAAAGGATTAGATACCAACCAGATAAGCAAAAATTACATTTTAGTCAGCACCCAGTTCTTTAAAATTTAGTTATAAAACAGTTATTGAAAAATATGATAGATAAGCTGTATATGTCAGATTGATGATAGGTAATTGAATTGCGCAGTAGAAAAAAATTCTATTTAATGTTTTGTCCTTCCTCAGACTAAAATAATGTTCTTATTAATGGAATTAGATATATGTAAGGGAAGGGGTTGAAGTTAGAACTATAACTAATGTTTTTGTTTATATTTTCACCTTTCCACTTATATATATAATTCCATCAGTAAGAACATTATTTCAGTCTGAGGAAGTCTTTTAGAAGACAAAATGCATTACACAGAATTTTTTTCTCTATTTTTTCAGAATTACTCTAAACATATATATAATATTGTGTGTGTAAATTATAATCATATGAGATTTAAAAATAAGTTTTTCAGTATAAATTTTAAAGTTAAATGTTTACCAACTAAATTGATGAAAAAAAATTTTTAAAATAATTTCAGCTTAAGTTTTCAGATGATTATATTGAAATTTTGTAGTGTGTGTTTTATGTTTTGATAAACTGCCAACTTTTTATTACAAGACACAAGATGTATTTTCTTTGATATTATAACTTACAAAATGTTTAAAATTTATGTATTTAAAAGTTGCCATTTTGTATCTAATTTTTAAAGTTTTAAAGTTGATAAAATATACCTATAAATATATGTGAAGCAAAAATTTGTTTTCTCCATCTTTCTGTCAGAAATAATTTGATTTTAAAAATATTGTTTATAATGTTGGCAGTTATCCCTTTTCATAGAGGAACTGGTCTGCAATAGTAGATCAATACACAAGTAGGTTATACTTTCTAGAAAGATGTTTAAGCATTAGCAAAATAATTTATTGATGTTTTCATCTTCTCCACTTGTCTGTGTAGACAGTCGCTAGAGGACAAGAATATTGATAAATACTATTACTTTGCACTGTCCTGCGAATTGTATGCATAAATAAATACTGCATGTAAATTGTTAATTACTTCAGAAGAAAATCAATTACTTTTTCAACACAAATGTAAATAGATTACAAATGTAAATAAATAATCAGTGTATAGAATAAAAGATTTAAATAGCATGAAAGAAACATTGGAAAATTTTTTAACATGAATAAAATGAAACAAGAGTTATTTCCCTACAATATAAAGTCATTATGCTGGCCTTTGTTTGACTCTTGTTTTTGGTTAATAAAATATATGTATATACTGTATATACTCGCGTATCATGTGACTTTTGAAAAATTTTAAGGGGGTCACATCATGCATAAGATATAAATTTAGCGCATGTACTGCTGGCCCTGGCTGTACTGTTGACCCAACTGATGTTTTATTTAACAATAATAATGCATGTAATATTAAAATATTAGTATTGTATTATAAAATACAAACATAGCAAATATGCATCTTTTCCATTGTTTACGTTTATAAGATGTTTAGCTGTTTCTTGTTTGGTTGTTTATGGCTGTACGCATTTATGCAACGAGTATAACATTACTAACAATACTTTTATCATTCTCTTTTACTTTTTTAACTTATTTAACTAAAAGATAGGATAAAGAGATAGAGGAAAATAGGTTAGTCTATTGTAATTTGGTCTCTCAAAAAAGGAACTCACATGATTTACGAGATACGTGACAAAATCATTTTCTATAAGTGAAAATTTGGGTGTTGCACAATATGTGTGTATATGCGGTACATCAAAACAACAAAATGAGACATTCATACATATATAGAAGGATTTATTATCAGAAGGGTTTGGTTGTAATAGTTTGGTAGATGTATGATGGTACTGATTTTGATGTTTGTCTTGGTGAATGAATAAATTCTTTGCAAGTGATAAGACTATCATTAAAAGGTAATATTAAATATGAGAAAGTGATATTTGTATAAAGCTTATTTGTAGTCTTCATTCCTGGAACAGCTCAAATCCAGGTGCTCTCTTTGTGAGAGGTCAACGGAAAGAGGAAGACTCTAAATTATCCACCATTAGGGCAGTTTCCATTTTACTAGGGAAATTTCTTGTGATCGTGAGATCACTATAAAGTCTTATGCCATATTTTATGATTCTTTGTAAAGTGGCTGATAGTATAACAGTTATTGGTATGGAAAATGAACTTGGCATGCCGAGTTCAATTCTTGTTTGATTCTGTTTCATTCATTTCTTGCTAATCTCTTTAAAAAAGGCATGAATCCAGTTATAGTTTAAATATCAAGGCAGGCTGATTTGAAAATCAGCCTGAAAAGGGAATAACCTCTGTCAAGTGACCTTGCCGAGGATACACCACTGCTGTTATGGCTGCAGTTCATATGGTATTCTTATGACTTTAATGGGTGATGGAACTTGTGATAGTAAAGAATAGGGTTTTTAAACCATTTCTTTTCTGAATTACAACAATTGAATTTAATTAAATGATTTTTTAAATTATTTTAATCTATTGTCTTATTAATTTTTAAAAAAATTTTAATAAAAAGAGATAATTTCTGACTTAACAGTGATGTCTCTTTTTTATATAGGGGTTCGTAACCTATAGGATAAAAGTAATAATCTTTTTATTCTTTGAACTGAAATTATTTCTCAAAATACATTTTATTTATAAAGAAACATTGATTTCATAAATCATAGCAATTTTTGCATTTCTCTATAAAAAATTACATAAACAGAATTTTACAGGCCAATTTAATTAATAAAAATAATACAACTTCACAAGAAAATATTTTTCATGTAATAAGATAGAAGCAAAATCTAAACAAAAGATTCTTTTTATTTATATTCAAGCAAGTGAAAGTTGTTTCTTCATAAAATTGTGTAAAATAATTATATATATATATATATATATATATAATTATAGATAACTTACTTTCCCTTACAATCCATTTAGGTGAAACCTAGGTAGGTTTGTCTGGCTCACTAGGTGTATCTATATATATATATATATATATATAACTCTTGATATATAGATATATATATATATATATAACTCTTGATATATAGATATATATATATATATATATATAACTCTTGATATATATTGCTATATGCAATCGTGGCCTGACGATTGCATATAGCATGAAACAGACTGTCTCCTCTAAGTGTTGACTTCTGTGTTCACTTATATATATATATATATATATATATATATATATATATAAACTAATACATTAAGAGTTATATACAATTATGTAAATTTAAATTTTTGTCACATAAATTAATTTGTATTTTTTACCATATATAAATATGAGTCAAATAGAATATATGTTGGTTTTAGTAATTATTCTACTCTATGCTGTCTATTCAGAATGTGGGAAGTCATAGCTCTCCATAGCGTCTTTTTTTTTGATATTCTAATAGGTAGTAAAAGCAGAAAGTCCAATTTTGGTGGGTAGAGATGTTTTACAATGAATATTTTGTTTATATTTTTGTTTTATGTATGTAAATTCCCTACAAATAGAAACTGACATTTCTACTAAATGAACTTTATCTACAAAGTAAATGTTTCTGTCACAAGAAACCAAATCTTGTTGTCTAACTTGTTACGCTACCCTGCTGTTTATTTCCTGATAACTGCTCATTTGACAGTCAACAGGAAGATATTTAAGTCCACCCTATGCTTATAGTTTTTGGTTTTATTGTTGTTGATGAATGAATGAAGTGATACCCAAAGCGACTATCTTGACCCCCCCTCCCTACAACAACCAACTACTACTACTTCTCTGCTTATCTTATGTATCTTAGAGCATATATTGCTTCTGATACTTGGCATACATACTTCATAAATCCTTGACATTTTCACGTAACATTCTTGCTTACCTGTTGGTATAAAAGAACTAAATCAGATATCCTCTTTTTTCTCTTGAGGAGAAACAGGTGGATTTGAAATGTTTTACTTTAATTAACCCTTCATCGTTACTGGCTAATAAGAAATCCTTAAATTAACCCTTCATCGCTAGTTGCTAATAAGAAACCCTTAAATTAACCCTTCATTGCTAGTTGCTAATAAGAAACTCTTAAATTACCCTTCATCGCTAGTTGCTAATAAGAAACCCTTAAATTAACCCTTCATCGCTAGTTGCTAATAAGAAACCCTTAAATTAACCCTTCATTGCTAGTTGCTAATAAGAAACCCTTAAATTAACCCTTCATCATTACTGGCTAATAAGAACAAATAATTTTGTTAATTGTCATCAAATCATGAAATCTTTAATTGCAAAAAATTTCCTTCTTTAGCAGGTTGGGGTGGTGGTGTCTGATTTGTTTTCTTTATTCTTTTTCTTCTGGAAAGGATAAAAAATATCTGAACACGTATTCTCATGAGAAAAAAATTTAAAAATAATTTTCAATGGAAAAATATTATTGTTAAAAAAAAAAAAAAAATGGAAACCTACTTTGAACAGCTGATTTTGTGTTCTGCATATTTTTTCAATCAATGGATTTTGCTTAAACATTCAACATTATTTCTTATGATAAATGTTGCCTTTAGTGGTCACATGTGTCTGATTAGACAATCTTTTTTTTTTTAATGTGAAATTAATGTTGGCTGGCCCAGAGATTGTGTGTCCTAATAAAAAAAAAAAAAAAAAATGTGCCTTCCAAGAAAAAATAAATCTGCATTCCCTTTTAACCAGAGAAACCACTTTTAGGCTAAGAATACTTGACCATTAGGTCATGAGAAGCTATCACAGCTGTAGAGTAATTTCCTAAATTGGTTAAATAGAATTGGCACAAATGCCCAACAAACAGAATTGAAAAAGTTTGCAATAAACAATAACAAAGAAAAGATCAGGGCAAAAATGATATTGAGCAAACAATATATGCAAGGCAAATCAGCAGTAATAAGGCGAATCAACAGTAATAAGGTAAGTTCTGGCTTCAAAACACAACCCAGTCATCAGATGAGACCAAGAAGTGACCTATCTTATTGGCTAGGAAGAAATCCCAACATGCATCTGTGTGTGTTGTCTATAAACTTTGGCTCATTGAGGCCTTTTGAATTCTATAGCTACTGACTTTATTTGTGTTCTTGAAACATAAACAAAATAATGTAGGTGTATATGTATTTACACACATTGATGTGGAAAATATGATTACTGACATGTGGTTAGAATAACAGATAATAACTCATAACAGATGATGAATTTAAACAAGTAAGGTGGTATTGAGTACTTCATTTTAATGTTGGATGATGCAGTTGTGGTTAAAAAAGATTTTTTTTCCTGAAATGGGAATAACTTGTGGAGCGTTGACATTCATTTGTGGAAAGTATCTTTCAGCAGTGGTCAGAAGTCAGTACCTGAGATGTTTTGATGCAAGAAGTGAACAGAGGCTTTCCTCTTAAGTACAACAAACACAAGGGCTACTGTGGCACAAATTTCAGATAGCTTGAATTAAGATAAAAAGAATGTCACAACATACAGTATATCAATCTTTGTTGCATATAGATTAGTGTAGCCATGTTAATCAATGTCCATTGAAAACATCTTGAATCACCAATGGCTAGTAAAGTAGGAAAGCAAATGTCTGCCAAGTGACTTACTGCCTTTGCTGTTACCTTTTAATTATTTTCTTTGTCTTGTATTTTCAAGGCAAAAATTCAATTGCTTGACATTTTTTAAAACTTTCTCAAAGAAGAAAAATAAAGAAATAGCTTTTAATTTCAAATGTAGGTAGATTTTAGTTTATCAAAATCCCAATCATCTTTACATTTTCAACTTGAAGAAATTGAATTGTTTTTCATCCTATAATTTCATTTATTCTATAATTTTTAATGAGTTTTTTCTTTATATTGACTCTCATTTTTATTTAGGGGTAATTTCTTATTCAGTAAGATTTCTTATAAACAATCATTTTTCTGATCCAAGAATAAGAAAATTACTTGTTGCAACTTTCTTACATTCTGTCATTTGAACTCGTGTCAAAATAGTGTCAAGGAGGAATGAATTAAGATTCTTTTAAGTTATAATTTATACATTTGAAAATATATTTAGTCATCATCATCATCATCATCAGTTCAATTTTGTCTGGAACATTTGTTAGTGGAATATAAGGAATTTATAAATTAATTTTTTTATTTATTTTTAATACAAGAAAGTGAGTATTGCAGAAAGTTTCAGGAGATATGTTAGAACATTTATTTTTTAAATAAAATACTTTTTCTTGCAGTAGTTTTAAGATGGCTTCTAATTTATAACTAATTGATTATTATTACAAGGAATTCATTTTTTCTTCTTTTTTTTTTATTGTAACTGTGTTTTAAGTTTATTGATTTTGTTTTGTTTGATATTGTTGGTTGGAATGAATTGACTGACAAATATCAGTGTCTTTTGCACTTGTTGTCATTTCATGCTGTATTTAAATAAAGCA
>CAHIKZ030000592.1:0-152500 GCA_903632075.3 Acanthosepion pharaonis | reverse complement strand
ATGAAAGAAAGGTTGCTGCCCAAATGCACAGCAATACACACACACACACATATATATATATATATATATATATATATATATATATATATAATAATGTTACATATGGACAAACAACATGTAAGAACTTTATAATAAATAACTATTGCTCTACTCTTGGTAGTCAGCTCTCTCTTTTTAAATTAATGTTTTGAGCGTTTGAATTTATATTCTTTTCATTCTCATTACATTTCTCTGTGTGTATATATATATATATATATATATATATATATACACATTTGTCTTTTATATATAGATAGTTTTAATTTGATTAGTAACAATATATGAATATACACTAATAAGATTAAGAGTACTATAATACTAATAGCACCTGTAATTACAGGTGTACTGTTGGCAATAAGCTATTGTAACTAAAAATTAATCACAAATGGTCTATAATTCACATTACAGATTATCTAAAGAAAGCGTATTCAGTATAAAGACTGCTCATAATCATTTCCCACTATACACATTCATCCAATCTTTGGACTACTATTTCTTGACCATATTCCTCAACCGATATATGGAAACATTTTAATTCAACCATCAGTCGGAAGGCAAGCGACATAAAATGTTGCTTATTATATGTTGGCACTTTGACATTATTTCACATTTTCTTTTAAGGAATCTCTTCTGCTGTCAGGATATATCATTTTTATTGGAACAGAACTCATGACTTCCAGCATTTTTCATATAAATTCATAGCATCATTATTCATCATGAAAGTGTTTTCTTTGATTTTCCGTTTCCTCATGACCCCTTCTATCTAAATTATGTCTTCTATCAGAAAAGAAAACATTCCGGTTTTTTATGTTATGAATTTGTCAAATATTTTTTTTATATCTTTTTGGAACTTCTGAAAAGGAAATGAATTCTGCTTCATGGAGCAAAACAAATTATATAATACCCACTCACACACACTGTCTGCAATTGTGTTATTTTTGCATTTTGTTACCTACATTCAACCCCCAGAAATCACAAGTGGAATGATGCTCCCTATATATATATATATATATATATATATTCAGATATGTCAAAAAGAAGCTGTAAAATATTCTTAAATGTGGAAACTCTTGATGCAATAAAGAAAGAAAAAGTCATATGCTGAGGTTGCTAAGATCTGTGGTAAGAATAAATCTTGTTTCACGAAACTTTTATTATAATTGTTTGATTATTATTGATATTTATCTCTTATTTTGCCTAATTTATAAATTAAACATTGTCTCGTAAAAGCAGTGTGTGTATATATATATATATATATATATATATATATATATATATATATGGTTGAGTACTGTCTGCAGTTGAAGGTATCTACTGATATTTATGGAGCTGGATAATGTTGATAATTTTGTATTCTCAAAGTAACAGATCTGGAGAATATACATCACATGGAGGAACATCTTAAGATTTGCTCCATAAGGAAATACAATGCCATGTAGCAAACTCACTTTGCTGCTCAGAAATTATTTTTCTTTTCCAATAAGCCAGTTTCTTTCATAGCTTTGTACAATAATATTATGTCATTTGATAATGAAAAATTTCTTTTGAATCTGAACAAAAAAGAATATTTTTTCTCAGTAAATTATGTATAGGCTGAGATATTGAAGGTTGTCTTGGATTTAGCTATGATTTTCTTTTGGTTAGTTTTCTTGTAATTCATCTGTTTCCCATCACTTGTGACCAGATTCTTGCAAAATGAATTTTTCTCTGAGCTAGAAGAGAATGATAAATGGTTATAATGTTCATCACCAAAAGACATTGTTTAGTACTTAACAGGAAAACATTAATAAATGTTAATTATGTAACATTCCCCTTTTTGAAATGTGTGCCTTGTCTTCATTTTGTCATCTGCATGCTATTGTGACTAATACATTATATGCTTTTTAGTGATGCTATTTATAGCCTCTGAGGAATTCTTATTGCTGTATTTTTGGCCAACACAGATCAACAGAAAAAGAAATATCAATGAAGGTATTAAATGCTAACTGATGTTCTTTTATTTGATGTTGATGTGGAATCTTCTTAATTTATGATTTTATTAAAGGCTTGTAAATGATTTAATATGGCTTAATATATACAGTTGACTAAGAACATGCACAATATAAAGTTGAGTTAAATTTTTAGATGCTCTGAAGATTTTCAGAAAATTGTGAAAACATGATTTTTTAAACTTTTGCCTCAACATCATCTATTTTGGGAGAACAGTGTATATGTAAAAAGAGCAAAAAGGTAGATAAGTAACTGGACCTTTGTGAAGAGCTACAGAACTTATAGAACATGAAAGTGACAGTCATGCTGTCATTATTTGATGACTAGGAACAACCCTAGAGAGTGCCAGAAAAAAAAAATGGGATTATTGAAAACCAGATACTAAGAATAATGCTAGATTACTGAGAAGACTTGCTGTCACTTAATCTCAGTGGTGAGTCATAATAAGGTCATTACCTACAATAATATTTTCCAGAATTTTCTTTTTCACTTTTCTTTTTGATTTTAAAAAGCTACTTTGAATTAAAGAGTAAAGAGGAAGTCAGCAAAAAAAAAAAATGTTTTGCTTTTTTTTCAAAAAGTTAAGAAAAGACAAAAACAAATATAAAACCTATTTTGATTATAAAAATAAAGTTACATATTTTGACATGCGTATATGTATAGTAATGGATTTTAATTCATCAATCCGACAGATTTCTTATCACTTTACATGTTATTTTTGTGAATACTTGAGTAGATGATCTGTTTTTATTTATTTAACAGTATATTTTAGGATGGTAGACGAAAATAAATAAATATACTGTTTAATAAGTGAACACAAATTGCCTACTCAGATATGACTATCCACTAAAAACAATGTTTTAAAGTAATAATATATATTTTGTATGTATGTATGTATATGTATAGCATGAGTTGGGTGCATGGCCAAGTAGCTAAATCTTTGTTTTCTGACCATAAAACCTGGTTTTAATTTCACTGTGGTCAATTTATCAGGGAAGTGACTTCTTGATGTTACTGGCTTGGGGAGGGAGGCAGTCACAGTGTGTGATATGTCTGGAAAGTGCCTGATAACCATACTACAGATTGACCCAAGCCATGTGAGTGAAACTGGATATATGGAACTATTTGGGAGCTGTCAATGGTTGAGCTAGCATGAATTCACAAGTCATCATGACCAAGGGTTTGAGTGTACTGGCCTTGTTCAGACTGTTGATCCTGCCAGATAATGTGTTCTCTTTCAGAAACTGTAACTAAGGCCCGCTCAGCATAACTGCAGTATAAAACACAGGTAGTAGGCGTCTGCAACATGGATTAGCTAGCCACCCTAGTAGACAGGCATCCTCAGATAAAAGCAGCCAGCTACCACCATAAAGTGTGTGCATATATATAATGTGTGTGTACAATATGTATGTACGTGTACTATATATATATGGGTGAGTGTGTGTGTACTGTATGTGTGTTTGTGTGTGTGTACTATATATATATATATATATATATATATATATATATATGTGTGTGTGTACTATATCTATGTTTGTACAATATATAGATGGGTGTGTGTGTGTTATATGTGCATATGCTATATATATGTACATGTGTATGTGCTATATATATGTATGTGTGTATGTATCTATATGCTATATGTGTGTGTGTGTGTGCGCGCACATATATATATATATATATATATATATATCTGTGTACTACAGGGTGTGATGGATAATTGTCATCTAAATTACACAAAAATTAAAATAACACTGACATCTCATTTTAACAGATGTATTTACCAAAATTAAACAAAAATATCTTGAAATATCAAAGAGTAAATTTATTCAATAAAATCGCCATTGGCTTTAACCACGTTCTCCAAATGACTTTAAAATCTCCAATTCTTCTGGGTAGTCTCCTTGTTTAAGTTGGTGAATGCAGCCATAACCCTTGCCTTCAGTTCATCTTTGGTGTTACAAGGAGTTATATATATATATATATAAAAATGGGTGTGTGTATTTTATGTATGTATGTATACATGTATAATATTTATGTGGATGTGTACTATACGTGTGTGTGGAAAATGTTCAATTGCCTGTTATTTGTCTGATAAGAAGAGTACAAATATACCTGTGTGTGTGCACATGTGTTTACAGGTTTAGCTCTTGCTACTGTTTAGTTTAATTACTGTGTCCAAACAAACATTTTCCATTCATAAAAGACAAAAATCTATTGACGTAATGATAACCTTAACATTTTCAGTTGCAAAGCCAATGTTTACATGAAATGCTTAAATCTGGAACGGATTTCTCCAACATAAAGTCACTCTACTTGAAAACATAATTACTTCCAAAGGCTTGTAGTTTGTAAGTTAATCTGTTTGGATTTCAGGATGGGAGGGATGAAGTGTGAGAGAATGCCATCCAATCTGCTCAGAAGATTTTGCTCTTGTCATTATTAATTCATTGAAGTGATTTTTCTGCAGTAGCCAGCTCCTTGTAAAATGCACATTTGGATTCTGGAAAAAGGCCTCAGATGATATAGAACTATATGTATGTGTGTGTGTGTGTGTGTATGTATATATATATATATATATATATATATATATATATATATATATATATGTGTGTGTTTATCAATTTACATAACAAGTAATAAAAATGTGACAAATTCTCAATGTAAAATATAAACAAATTTACAGAACAATATATAAAAGATACTTATATTTCACTATTTTTCATGTCTTCTTGGTTTATTTGTGGGTGGTCACACAATCACCAGGCTGTTGAAATGGACAGAAAACTAAATTCTAAATTAGGAGTTCATTACATGGACCAAACTATATATTGTGGAACAGGGGGAGCAGCTCAGAGTAGGTGGAAAATAGTGTGAGTGTAATTCTACCCTATAAGGAATGATACACAATTGGCTCAGATCAATTATTGAGGAAGAGATGCAGATGGATAAAGGCATTAATCTTATCCCACACCAATGTTCTTAATCAAAATCTTATTTTTATGCCTGCAGATGGCCCTGATGTCTTACCTCCTGTTTAGCATTTTGCCATCACCCATGCTCCAGTTTTTGGGCCATACACAAGTTACATTTATTGCCTTTTTTGCTAAACACATGCTTAGTGCTTAAAATTGGCCTGCTTGCTTTCTTTATTTGCCAATTGTGTGTGGACAAAGTCATGGCATGTTTGTACTTTTCATTGCTCATGCTTAGCTTATGATTGAAAAATTCTTTTTCATTTCTTTCTGCAGCCCCAATATAAAACTTTTTATCAATCCTGCTATGGATTATAGCCCTATAAACCACATTTTTTGCTAGTCATTTGCTGCAAAGTGGACAGACTTCTTTGTTTTAGCAGTTGCAAGTTCTGTCATTACTGACTGTATTTTTACTGCTTTCAATTACAGTTTCGTTATGCACTGTGTTTTTGTAGTCTCTTTATTATTCCAGGTGTTATATAAAATGATATACATGCTCCTTAATTGTCAAGCATTATTATATGGTACCTAATGTTTAAAGTATACTTAAAGTACTATTCATTCTTTCTTCTCCACCCCCTCTCTCTCTCTACACACACACACACACACACATATATATAATGGAAAGGATATCCTTTGGATAATCTATGACTATAAAATACTCATCCCAGGCAAAAGAATGTACAAGTTAGCATCCCTCCATAAAATTGAATGCTTCATCAAATGAACAAAGTGGAAACTGCTTTTTGTAATCTATCTAGAGAAAACCAAGCATGGGATTGACGTATATAGTTTTAGATCAAGTAAATCTGCCCCCCCCCTCCATTCTCCTCAAGATGATCAGTTATCGGAATCTGATCTTTTTAGTATGGTTAAAAGTATTAAGTTTATAAGACAAAACAATGGCTTATAAACAAAGTTGAAAAGAGACTGCTGCAAAATTAAAAAAATTGGGCCAAGATCTTTGTCAAAGCCAATAAATTGACAACTGCTATGAGGTTGATGAATACACAAATACCCTCGATAATGAGGTACAAAAATTTTATAAAATACCAACACAAGATTGGGAAAGCCAAATAAATATTGAAAAGAAGAAAATAGTGGAGTGATAGAATGTTTAAATTATATAATCAACAAACTTTCAGGATAAAAGACCATAAAAAATAACTTTGTAAATTATCAGAAATACAATCTGCTGATCCCCACCAAAAACAACTTTACCAAAATAAGTAAAAACATATTAGAAAGAGCGTGTGTCTATGCACATAATGAACGTGGGTGGTAAATCACTGGTGAAGCACAAAGGAGGAGGCCATTAATTGGTTCAAAAATATATTAAACAGAGAATGCAAATTCATTTAATTCAATATTGAGGAATTTTTTTCCCTTTCATATTGGAAAAGCTATTAATGGGAGTGACTGAACTGGACAGTGCTTGTTGTATCGATGAAAATGAGGTCAAAATAAAGATGTGCAGGGACTAATTCTGTTCACAATGATTTTCTATAAAAACCAGGAATTTGTAAGAAAGGTGTAATGTGAATGGTTGTCAGCAAAAGGAGAAATCTCAGGTGTGAGTTATATATCATGGCTGTCTAAAACCAAGCAGGTGCCAAAATTTAACTGCATAATATGGTAACAGATGATTGAAAGTAGGCTGAGAAATCTAAAGATATATGGTATTAGCAAAAGATGCTTTACAGAAACTGAGTACAGTATTAAGAAATGGAAAAATATCCTTAGAAACAAAGAAAAGAGTTCAGTATCTAATTTGTTGTATGGTGCATTTAATGCTGGACAATTTTGTTGGAAATAAAAAAAATCATGAAACATCAGAGATTTACTATTGGACAGATTGTGTACGAAATGAGGAATTTTAAGGAGAATAGGAATAATGAAGAAATTTTGGCTGACAATCATTGTAGGGACATATAATATGGAAAGAAAACTTGGAAAATTTAACACTCACAAGTCACATAGAAGTGAATTAAAGCATTGAGATAACTTATTTTCCACTCAGTAGCCTATTTTAAACAGACGCAACATTGTAATAAACCTATTGCTACTCTGTTGCTATTCTCAATGCAAAAAATACTCATATGAGCTCCGCTCTTTTGTTCCACAATTTCAAAGATTTATAGCTAGGAATCATCAGGCTACAATCACGCAATTGAATCACCCACATTTTCTTTGTGATCTACTTGTAAGCCAGAAGTTCCATTCAAACAGACTTTTTTTAATTGAAGAACTACTAATTTGTAGAACAGACTCTTGCCTGAATGCTACTAACTTAACTGCTTTAAATCAAGTAACCCACTACTTTGAATGGCTCTTGGGCCTTACAGTGGGTAAATATTAATAAAAAATACAAAAAAAAAGGTGGAAAGAAATTATTGCTGAAAACAGCAAAAGATACAAAACTGGTGTCAATGATTACTCATTGCCAACATGATACATAGAGAGAGAAAGAAGAGAAAATTACCTTTTTTTTTTTAATAAGAACGGTGCTAGCTTTATTTAAGTTTTTGCTCAAGTTTGTGGCTTCAGCTGACCTTTTTCCTTATCAATGTTTACTGTATCAAAAATATTAAAGAAATTAAATGGTAACCAATGCAAAGATAAAAAAATAAACTTATTTAGATGACATTTACATTGTAATCACACAGGAAATGAGAACACTGGTTGATATTCAAATCTGGCATATATTTTTGTTTATCCTTACTGATGAAATGAAAATTGCTTATATTTCTTCCAACTAATAATTTCTATTTGTAGCTCGCTCTGTTGAGAACTAGAATCAAGATTCTTGTCATAGGTTCAATTTATGCTGAAAATGTTCTCATTACTTCTTGATATTTTATAATTATACATATATAATAAAAACATAGTTTTAAGCTATGCTATGTTTATAGGTAAAAGTGCTTGATATCAGAGATAGAGCTTACACATAAATATAATATTGGATACTGAGGTTAATGTCAAGTAGCGACAGTCTGTTTCATGTTTTAATGCAATCTTCAGTAAAGAAAAAAACTCTTAGAGAAATAAACTTAGTAAATTCACCAATGTTGGTGAAATTGATGACTTTATTTTTCTAATTATTTTTTTTGCACAAATATCTTTAACAATGGTGAAAATATAAAAATAAATCAATGTAACTTTAATATTATAACACTTTCTAAATTTCAAATGTTGTTTCTTGATAATATTTTAGTATATGACAATATTAAGTCTTTTTTTGGAATCAGACTCCCCTTCTGTATGAAATATATATAAGTAGGATTCCTGTTAATGAATTCAATAGATTTATCTGATCTTGATGAGTGATATATCTGTGAAACTTAGTCAGTCCTAACATCAGTATTTTGATTTCTTATCTCATCTTAATCATATCTTATATGTAAAGTACAGTGTATGGATGTGTGTCCAAGCAACTCCTCCACTCCCACTGGTCCAATTTCAATCATACATAGCGCTCATTCAAAAGCCCTAGAAAAGATGCAGGGAATGATTTTAGTTGAGCTCAGATTCAGGCTTGCCAGATTATGCAAGGTTAAAAATATATATTAATATATTATACTAGCCATTATCGTTGCTTTCATGGTTCAAGAGGAGTAACTCTTATTTTCCTTCTGTATCCAAAATTGCAGTGCATGTTTTATTATAAACTAGGTTAAAGCTGCCCTATCAGATGACATTTAAGCTAGCTCCTGTATAGGACTCTTAGTTTGGCCATCATCACAATAGTTAGGGAGGAGTAGTTACAGTAGGCATCAATAAACTATAGAAGAACTCAAAATTGACTGCTGCATTTAAGTATTGAATTAATGAATTAATGTTTAAACCTACCTTTTAAAAGGTCAATGATAATTCTTTTGCTGCCACTTAATTTAAAGACGATTTGATGTATGTAGATCCTTATTTTCCGTACAAAAAATTATTTTTATTTCATGGGTGACAGAACAGAGGACAATTTATAAGATGGAATTAATATAGTGTAAAGATGGGAAAATAGAAATTAGAATTCGTTATACATTCAACATTTGAAGAGTTAGAGAAACATAATATTAGCTAATTAAGTAAAACCTATATTATTGTAACTTTATGAATAAATGCGAAATTGGAACACAATTATCCAACGAATTCTGGGGTTAAAAAGCCTCAAATCTACTTTATAGAATTTGGTATTTACTCGAATATACTTGATTTTATATTTGGTATTTACTGGTCTCGGTATAAGCACCGATCCCTCTCTCTCTGGAGCAATTAGAGGGCATGCCCTCTCAGTATAATTTCATTCAGTTGCAATTCTGTTGTTTGATGGAGTTGCCCTGAGAGCACTCTGCCCAAAGGCACAGATGCAACTGAGAGATGATAAATAATGTGTTACAAACTACTTTAGAGTAATTTGTATGTTAACAGTCTAATAGCTGTATTATATATTATCTACTTCAAAGTGATATCACTGTAAAACTTTCCTTAAGTATAACAAGCCAATTTATGAATGAAATGATCATTTTAAATTTTTGTTTCAAGTAGTGAATATATTTCTTACTTTTCAAAGCAATAGCAAGCAGGTGAAGCCTTGTAGTTATTAATATAAAATATACCAGTTGAATGTTTTGTGGGCCACAATCAAATGAAGAAAAATGGTGGGGTTTGGACACATTACAATGCTTGACAGCCTGTGCAAGACCATCATGCAAGACACTATTGAAGGTGGACGTAGGAGTGGACGCCAACATAAAAATTGGTTGGACAATGTCAAACAACAGATAGTTATGGCTGCACCAGAATTGCTGATTGCTGCCATTGATAGACTCTTGTGGAGGAGATTGTTTGGCTTCTGCATTCAGACAGATCCCCCTTATAATTACAAAAATCAAGGGGATGATGATGATGATGATGTGTGTGTGTGTTGTCGTGGCACAATAGTAAAAATAAGAAAATCAAGTCGAAGTTGGTTTAAAGAACAAGTGTATTTAACATCACAGATACAAAGGTAGGAAACGGGTACTACTCAGCTAGGCAGTTGTAGTACTGTCGCTGCTTACACCGGGTAGGTATTACTGGCACTATATATAGTGAGAACCGGTGTAATTCCCTTGTGTTAGAGGCCGGTGCAACACACCCCTTTGAAAATATCCGTCTGGGAATTAATAACGTTTTTGTTTTGGGTCACCCTAATCAACCTGTTGATTTCCGTTTTTCTTTCTGACCTCCTATTCTCAGGAGCTGTCTCTGGTATGGGGCACCTGAAAAGTATCAAACACTGTGTCCATGATGTCCTCCTCGGGCGATCTGGTCACCTCACTGTTCGAGTATCTTTTCCGGATTTGGTTAGTGTGATGTTTGTGCACGAAATCTGGTCATGTAGACCATGTTGCCTATTTGTTTCTCAATAGTGCCGGACTCCCAAAAGGTCCTATTATTTCTATGCATCTTGTAGAAAACTCTTTCGCCAACTTTATATCGTTTTTATGTTATTGGTTTTTTGAGGTTTGGCCTATCCTGGTTTGGTAACAACTTGTGGAAAATTGATCTAACCTTGCGTCCGAACATGACCTCAGCAGGTGTCTTCGACGTTTCGATGTTTGCATTCAGAGTGACCCTGTAAACTTGTAAGAACTGTTGGATTGACTTATCCATCGGTGATCCACTAGCCTTTCTCAGGGCTCTCTTGAACGTATCCACGAATCTCTCTGCTTGCCCATTGCTTCTTGGATGGTATGGTGGAATGGTTATATGCTCGATTAGATAATCCTCGCAGAGATGTTTAAATTCGGTAGACATGAATTGCGTTCCATTGTCTGTGACAATGCAGTCTACAACTCCAAACCTAGCGAATAGTTCATACAGGAAGTTAATAGCTGCCTCGGGTGTGGGGTTCTTGCATTTCAGTACTTCCGGCCACTTAGATAGACTGTCTATAACAATGAGATAGTAGAAACCATCTAACGGTCCAGCAAAATCCAAGTGAATTCTCCAAGGTCGGTCCGGTTTTGCCCACGATCCGAATTGAGTCGGAGGAGCTTTCATAGCTAATGCGCATCCTCTACAGTCCCTGACTTTTTCTTCTATATCCTTATCCATGTTTGGCCAGAAAACGAAAGAGCGCATAAGGCTTTTCATTCTTGATATGCCTGGATGTCCTACATGGAATTCCTTGAGCATTCTTTTCTGTAATGTCGTAGGAATTACGACCCTGTCACTATATAACAAGACGTTATCACAAATTGAATAAATTTCCTCATCCAGTTGGTTACTGTTGATTTTTTCTTTCGTGCTTATAATAAATTCGTCCACCTCTGCCTCATCAAGCGTTACTGGAAGTTCTCTTATCGTGTCACATAAAGTATTTTTTACTTCAACTTCTGCTTGAATGGCTGCTGTTACCATATCCTCCAATGGTTCTGTGTGCTTAGGTATTAACCTTGATAAGCCATCTGCATGACCAAGTTTTTTAGATGGTACATATTCCATTTGAAAATTATAATTCAGAAGAATGGTACCCCATCTTTGGAGTCTATTCGCCGTAGGTTGTGGTAGTCCCTTTTTCGATCCAAAAATCATTAGTAAAGGTTTGTGATCTGTTTGTAACAGAAATTGTCTACCGTGCAAGAAACCATGAAATTTCTTTACTGCGAATATAATGCTTAGCGCCTCTTTCTCAATTTGCGAGTAGTTCTTTTTGGCTGGTAAAAGTGAACGGGATGCATGGGCTATGGGTTTTATTTTTCCATCATCCATTTTGTGTAGTATGCATGCTCCTATGCCATAGGCACTGGCATCGCTTGCAACTATAATATCACGCTTGGGATTATAATGTGCCAGAAACAAGTCAGACGTTAATATATCTTTAATTTCCTGAAATGCTTCTTCACACTCTTGCGTCCAGACCCATTTTTGGTCCTTCCTAACAATTCATTTAAGGGTGATCTTAGTTTATGCATATTTGGCACGAATACATTGTAATAATTCGCCAACCCTAAGAAACTTTGTAGAGACGCAATATTTTCTGGAGCAGGCATGTCCCTTATTGCACTCGATCTATCTGGATCCGGCCTTCTTCCATGTTCATCGATAATTTGCCTCAAGTATTTTATTTTTCCATGAAAAAAGGTACATTTTTCCTGTTTCAGTTTAAATCCATAATCCTGGATCCTTTTGAATACTTGGTTTACATGAGCTTTGTGGTGTTCTTTGCTAGCGCTGTTCATTAACACATTGTCCAGGTACCCTACTGCGAAGTCCAGCCCACTTAACATCATGTCCATTGTTTGCTGAAAAATCGCAGGGGCGGCTTTGACCCCAAAAGGAAGTCTGTTAAACTTGTATAATCCCTTATGGGTATTGATGCATAGCAGCTTTGAACACTCCTGATCGACTGGGATTTGTAAATACGCGTCACTGAGGTTGATTTTAGAAAAATATTTCCCTCCACTCAGTTTCGCGAATATTTCTTCAGGGCTCGGAAGGGATAATGGTGATCCTTTTTAATGCATTGTTTAAACCTGTTGAGAAATCGGCACAAACCCTAATCTCCTTGCTCTTCTTTTTAATGTAAACTGTTGGCGTAGCCCACTCACTGTGATCAATTTTTTCGAGGACACTCACGTTTTCGAGTCTTTCTAATTCACCGTCTATTTGTTCTATAGCGGCGTATGGAACCTTTCTTTTCTTTTTGAACACTGGCTGTTCATTTTCTTTGACTTCAAATTTTGCTACCGCTTTTGTACACCTTCCAAGACCGCCTGTAAATACGTCTGGAAAATTCTCTTTAACTCCCTCTTAAGTTTTTCTGCCTCCACATTCGCATCCTCAACTTTTTGACAAAAAGAGCTTAAAGGCAGATCCCATAGTCTAAATTTTTCGAACAGATCAGTTCCAAAGAGGTTATTTGATTTTCGCATGACAAAAATTTTCGCTTTTTCGGTCTTATTCTGAAAAGAAATATTCGTCAATAATTCTCCTTCGAAGGTGATTTTTTTCACCACTGATGCTTCTCGCCGTTTTATGTGATTTAATCATAGTGGGTCTCCCAAGCTTCTTCCATGTCTGTATATTAATGATGGAAATATCAGACCCACTATCAAGCTGTAGTCTTACTTTCTTTTTAAACATTTTGTCCTGTACAAATTTCCGGATATTTCGTTCCTCAGGTTCAATTTTCGTTAGTTTAATGGATGTCTTCTTTCTACCAGATTTTTTCCTACAATGTGATGCCTTATGCCCCTTCTGGTAGCAATTGTCACATTGTTTGAATTTGTAGGGACACTCATTGTACCAATGTTTATCTCCACACCTCCAACACGGTCCAGGTGGATCTTTTCCCTGTTTTTTCCTCTGGTTATTTTTTGAAGTTAAATTTTTCTTCTGATGGACCTTTTTAATGTGCGACACTCTGCTTTCCTCTATGTCACGACTGTCCTGTTTCAACGCAACAAACCGTTCACAGTCTTCCGCTAAGCTTTGTAGTTTTAAATTCGGCTCATTTTCGAGTTTATTTAAAACACGACACCTGATCTCAGCATCTTTACCTAAAACCAGCCCTTGCACAAATATTAAACATTTAAAATTATCTGATGATAATTCCTCCAGTTTAAAGTCGTCGCAATGCTTGTTTACAATACTTGCATATGTAGTGTAATCATCTTCCTCTCTTCTAGTGACATTCATACACTTATATCTACTGTGAAAAAGAGAAGTTTTTGTAGAAAACAGTTCTGTTAGTAGAGTAACTGTCTCTTGAAAGTTCAACTCACTGGTCTTTTTTGGAAGGATAAAATTCACGAACTTTGTATGCTCGGCAGTTGCCAATTTTCTTAGCAGAAACCTAACTTTTTTAGCATCTGTCCATGTACCGCAATCCGATACAAAAATATCCTCATATCTTCTATAGAAATGAGCAAACGTGACATTGTCTTCTGGATTATAATTGAAACTTTCAATAGCGTTCCACACAGCTGTCTGGGAGAATGCGTTATGATTCTCGCTTGCATTTGTTAACTGTGTTGCCTCCAGAAGTTTCCTCCTGTGTTTTCATAAAGATTTGTTCGACGCGTTTCTGTTTTTCCAACAACATTTTTTAAAATTTCTCCTCACTTTCAAGTTGTCGTTGAATTTGTTGCTTTTGCAATGCGAGACTTTGTTCCGTTTGAAATTTGAACAATTGAAGAAGAGACTCTTAATTCTGCATCCATGGTACGAATTCAATTTACGCACCATACAGTTTACACTTGTATTAAACAAATCAGTTTTCCCAAGGCTTGCTTACTAAAATTAGTTTGCTCAACTAATACACAAACAAGAAATATGTATTTCTCGTAAAAAACAAAAAAATCCATCGCTTTAAGGAGTGTCGACTAATGGGAAAGTCACAAAAATTTTTTCCAACCTCTTTGTGGTTTTGCACAAATATGACTCGAATTTTTAACAGTCTTTGTTAAGCACAAATGACTTACGCGAATATATATTTTTCACTCGACAAATCATTTAACTTTGAAGAGGAGAAAAAAAAAAAAAATCTTACCGTGACAAAAAAACTCTGGTGTCAGTATTTTCAACTATAATTGACAATATTATTCGCGTTCTCACGCTGTAGACTTTTGGTAACAAATTTTTGGTTGTTTCTAATAATTTTTTTTTTTTACGTTGCCAAATTACTATTGTAGTAATTAATTTGCTATTAATCCTTGCATATTCACATATCTGTTTGAAATGACAAAGGTGTTTTGCCGTAAAAATCTTGCGAATCCTTGTATTTCAATCACCTTAGGTGATTGTCTGCAGTGATATTGTTTTGATTTCGACGTCGCCAATCTGTTGTCATGTCACGTCACAATAGTAAAAATAAGAAAATCAAGTCGAAGTTGGTTTAAAGAACAAGTGTATTTAACATCACAGATACAAAGGTAGGAAACGGGTACTACTCAGCTAGGCAGTTGTAGTACTGTCGCTGCTTACACCGGGTAGGTATTACTGGCACTATATATAGTGAGAACCGGTGTAATTCCCTTGTGTTAGAGGCCGGTGCAACACCCCCCTTTGAAAATATCCCGTCTGGGAATTAATAACGTTTTTGTTTTGTTCACCCTAATCAACTCCGTTGATTTCCGTTTTCTTTCTGACCTCCTATTCTCAGGAGCTGTCTCTGGTATGGGCACCTGAAAAAGTATCAAACACTGTGTCCATGATGTCCTCCTCGGGCGATCTGGTCACCTCACTGTTCGAGTATCTTTTCCGGATTTGGTTAGTGTGACGTTTGTGCACGAAATCTGGTCATGTAGACCATGTTGCCTATTTGTTTCTCAATAGTGCCGGACTCCCAAAAGGTCCTATTATTCCTATGTTAGAGGCCGGTGCAACAATATATATAATATATAGGGTGGTTGGACAGAAACTCCCTATTTTAAATTGTTAATAACTTATTAATTACTGCTTTATTAATTATTGGTTGGTTTTCAGAAAACCTGTTTTCTTTTGAATGGTATAATGGTAGAATTCCAGTTCAGAAAGTTTCTGTACCTTTTGCATGTTTTCTTCCAATCTAAAAGATGGCAGCTACCACAGATCCCGTACTTATCGGTTTGGAATCACAATTTCTGATCATTTTGGCATCTACTGAAGCATGAGGTACACAGACCTGGCGCATGTGTCGCATGTGCTAAAAAAACAACTGCTTGGTTTAACTCCTGGAAGTTGACTAACTTACTGCCACTTTTGTCACTATGTGACTGTCATGTGACCCATGTGACATCATCTCTACCAAAGGGAGATAATCACATTTTGTATCCCTACAAGTCTATTATAACTAAAAAGAAATTACTTTATATGTCTGTTAAATAGGCATCAAAATCTAATATGTGATTTAAGGAAAATTTTCATTAAAAATCAGTCTTCTTTTTTAAATAAGATTTGATAACTTCAGATCTTTCTCACACACACACACACATGTATGTGTGTGAGAGAGTAATGAAAAGTTCTAGGCTCAACTCTTTTCACAAAATCTGTCCAAATATTAGAATTGTGGATAGAAAGATGGGAGTGTAAGTTACTTTTGATTGAGTCGAGAACTTTTCTACAGAATATTATGCCAAATAAATTCCAAAGACAATCTGAGGTATTTTATTTTGTTTATGTCCCACATGGCAAATTCAAGCAGTGATAAAAAGAATAAGGAAGGATACATGTAGATCTGTTTAATTATGAAAATGGTTTTATTTTTCAATGTTGATCCTAAATGTTGCAACAAATATTGATATTTATTTTGTAGGTTTTCTTTCATCAAAACAAAATTAAACATTGACTTTTATATTCAATTTTTGTTATTCTATTTTTATCTCCTGAACAAAATTTTAAAATAAATGAAAATGAAAAATGAAAACAAAAAAAAAATATCAACTCATTTTTAATAAACTCTATCAATAAGAATGCATATTAAATTATAATAATTAAAAATAAAATAAAATATTTAAAAATCTGTGTATCTGATTGTACATAAATTTAGAAATTAGATTTGCTAAATTATGTATATACATGATGTTACATATTGCATTTGACATAGTTATAAAAAGAATACCCGCTCGGCCCGGTGGCTAGGATCAAAGTGTAGTATCTGCGCTTTGTGAGCTGCCGGGTCGGGTGTCTGTCGAACTCTCTGCTTGCAGAGAGGAACCCGGACGAAGCTCCGCCGAAGGATGGGGTTTCGTTCGGGGAGGTTGACGGAACTAGCCCGCTTGGACGGGTTTAGATGGGTTTTATTTTTGGCTGGGCCTACGGGCTCAGACATACCCACATTAAAAAGGCCTTGTGCCGCATTCAATTCCTGTGGGTGAATTGATAAATACCATCTGGAAAATATTTATTTGTGTTCTTAATGTTTTTATTGGTTAGCCTTAAAAACAACCATTAAAAATTAAATTTACTCGTTTTTTCTTAGAATGTAATTTTTTTCTTTTCTTACAAAAATAAAATGAAATAAATAGGTATTTATTTACCCACTGGCCCATACAGCAAGATGTGGCACAAGGCCGAGTTTTATCGTGGGGTATCCGAGCCCGTAGGCTCGGGCAAAAATTCCCTGTAAACCTGTTTCCCGAGACGAGACTCTGCCCTTCGACATAGGGTATCTCTCAGACGAGGCTGACAAAATAATTAAAATAAATTTACTGTTTGTTTTAACAAAAATTAATTTCTTGACAGATTCAAAGTTCAAATAAATAAAGTATAAAAATATATTGTTAACGAATCTAGATTAATAAATGTGTGCAATTTTACAAATCAATGAGTTAGGATTGGTGTTTTTTTGTGGTTAAATTACCTGACCAGAATCTGATCTATATTCACTTAGATGAAGAGAGAGTGGTCTTGGAGGTTTTTTTTTTCTATAAGCAGAGGTCATTTTACTTTTCTGAAAAGTTTACTTGTAAAATAAATTTATGAAGTACTTCCTCTAATTCAGCTCATAAATTGGTATCATTACAACATTAAGTTTAATTTCAACCAGTGGAAGCAGAAAAAATATGATACCTGTCTGTGTATATGATGATTGTGGGGCTTATTGTTTGTGCATTCAATATCTTTTCTTCTGGTCGTAACTTCAAATTATTATCTCACAATAGCCCTGATGTTTTAGTTCTATTTTTCAACTTTCTTTTCTTTTCATAGAAATACCTTTGATTCTTCATAGCTTAATAATTGTTTGGGGATTTTCACCTTTTATGAGTGGCTGCATCTGATGCTAATTAGTGAGACCCCTTCCACCACACACACTATCCTTATTGTTTAATAATCCTTATTCCAAGTGAAGCTTAAAGATTTTCTCTCTGTGGAGCCAAGTTTTTGTAACAAAAAGTGTGAATGAACTCTAATGGAAAAAAGTAACTGATAAATTATCGATTTCATTACAATCTGAAAGAACAACCGTGAATTAATTTTTTTTTGAAGATACAAATTAATGTAAATTGTATTGCTAAGGAAATTTTAATCTTTATTCCAAAAAATGATGAATAACAAATACATATTTCGAAAATAGTGTTCGTTATGTAAATTAGAATGCGTAGTTTTTGTAAGAAATGAGTTGCCTCCCCTGAACACAATTGTTAAAGCCGGTCTGTGAAATAATGGTGAACAACAACAACCACCTCTGCCTCTTCTTGTGTGTCAGTCAAAGGCACCTAAAAACAAATACCAGGTACGTGCATTAAAAAAAAAAGGAAAAGAAAAAAAAGAAAAAGAAAAATGCCACAGTAAAAAGTGAAGCAACTTCCAGTTATTTGAATGCAATATTTTAAAGTAAAAGACAAGACATTCATTAAAGTGAGGAAAAAAGTTAGCTAAAAGAACAAGTTCATTAAGAATTTTCTTCCTCTTCTTCTTGGTTTTGCTTCTTTCTCAATGTCCTCTTACTTCCCCTCCTTCCTAACCACCATTTATACTCAACTTTTCTTTACAGATAATCTTATGTAGCAGCAACAGAACAAAGATCTACAAGCAATTAAACTTAGATTTTCACAAAAGCACATGCATATCAATTGCACACAATGGTTCATATTTACAACTATGCAGTGTGTGTTTGAATTTAGTAAAAAATTAATAGTATATTATTTTTACTGTATTTTTGTTACTGTGCATTTTTGTTTTGTTTATAGTCATTTAAAAATATCTACAGTATTCAACAGTATGAATGAAAGTGAGGCGCATCTAAAATAGTCAGCATCCATCTCTTTAACATTTCTGTACAGTTATTATGATTTCCTATGTTTTTGGGAATATTATCTTTAGCTTTTTAATTACCTTCATTCTGACTTCTTTGCACACTAAAGAATTTTTGTCAATCTTTTAGATATTTGGCCTAAAAGAATTAGTAAAGATATTAGCCTCAATATAAATAATTGATGACATTATGAAATAAAAAGTAGCTTCAAATATAGAAGATATGTGGTTATATTATTGCATCTGCCTGCCTACCTACCTACCTATCTACCTGCCCACTTTTAATGAATTCTAGATATTATTCAGTTATCTTTATAAGCACACATTGTATATTTATATAGCAATACATTTATTTACATCTAAACATACTTATCTATGCAACTGCATATATATATATATATATATATATATATATATATATATATATATATAAGGCATTGAAGTCAATACCAAGGGGTGACAGTTTGTTTTATGCTAAATGCAATCATCAGGCCATGTGCATTGTGTTTTTGCTCAACTTTTTATATATACAGGTCAGTGATGCATTGTGGGTAGTCTATTGTATTAATAGTTATTTTGGTGGGAATGTTTTGTTAATTTGTTCATTATTTATTTAGTTTATTTACTTTTTTATTTGTTTGGATTAATTTATTTTACTTGTTTTTGTTTTTTTTCCTTTATTTATTTTCATTTATTCTTGTTTGTTTTCAGTTTTTCATTTCTAAATAATGTAGTAAAAATTTGTTTTTGTGTCTGCATTTTGAGAAGATATTAATATTGAGCACTATAGCGTACCATAAAACTATATTTTACTATATATACATATATATAACTTCATTGAATATGACAGAGAAAGAAAATATCAAAAGTTTTTTATTAAGTTTTTCTAATATCCTTACTGTTCCTCTTTGGAGTGAATAAGGGACTTCAAAAACTGTCTGTAATTAGTATTGTCCCAAGGGCTTTCGAACAATTCATTATCCAAGAGGTCTGTTGTGAATGTTTCTCCATGTTCATGTTCTAAGGTACATTGTGTAAAAGCAGTAGTAAAATCTACTTAGACTGTGTGACAGAATCTAGTATGACTTTAGGTTGGGGCCCTGTCTTCACCATCACATTTGAACAATTATTAAATAAGATTGCTTCCTGGCTTGAATTATTTTATATAAAGAATTTTTATATATAATTATATATAATTTTTACTTGCTTTCACCAAATAGATTTCTTTAGAATAATGATGTTATCAACTAGAATTTTCCTCATGGGCACAGGCAGGCAGTTGGTGGTTATCAAGATGCTTTTTGATGACGCTGATATCAATTAAGTGGCTTGTCATACTTTGAGAGAGAGTTATCATGTGTCCAATGTAAATTATTGGTTTATGACAAGAGACACAGTCTTTTATTGGGCAATTGATATATAATATTGATTTTGGTTGTTTTTAGTTTTACACAAACCAAGATTACTACTAATTTGAAACAATACACCTCATAACGTAAACATGGAAAAATATTAACAAGAGACCCCTTGAAAATAGCTAAAAAATATATCATATGAAAATTTCTCTAATATCTGAGTACATTTGTCTTACATAAACTATCATCAAAGAAACCAGAAAAATGGTTCAAAATATAGAAAAAGGAAGTTTTAAAAAATTATTTAATTTTTCTTTAACCAAAACATGTATAAATTAAAAATTGCTGCTCAAATACAGATGCACACACATGCATGCACACATGTCCAAAAACTAAGGTACGAATGGGCCTAATTTGATCAAAATTAGCATAATGTGAAAACTGTAAACACAAAACAAAAGCGCAGGTATGCAGCAATTTTTCTCACGGCCAGAATAGGTTTAACATTGAGTGCATGCATAAATGATGTATACAACAAAGATGGCTGCCTCTATAAACATAGCAGTGTGAGGTGTAGTAAGATTTTTGCCTGCCAATATTGAAATTCCAGTAGAAGTTCACTTTGAACTTGTGTTGTGTATTGTAAACATGTAATGAGAAAGAAGCAAATATTGGTCTGTTGTATGTTCACAGACAGTTGTACACATTTGTTGTCAGAGCTTCATATAAAGCATCCATATTTATCAACAAGGGAAGATTATATTTGATTTGTTGAAACTTTGATTCAAATGATAGCATCAACTTCAAAATATGGCTGGGAAACATGATCTTCTGATGTAGGTGGTCCATGAAATCACCCCTGAACAATTGGGATATTTGAAAGTATAATCTCATTGGATCCTAAAGCAATTGACTGAACACAAATTCTAGTACGCAGGTATTTCTATTAAGCTTTTGGGATGGTAATAAGGAACTAATAGGGACCTTCTGGAATACATGATCATGGGTCAAGAGATCTGGGTGCATCATGTTACCTGAGAAATAAAGTTTGATTCTATGATTTGGGAGCATTCATCATTGGTGACCCTGCTTAAAAATTCAGCAATCAGCAAATAAATTGATGGCAACTTTGTGTTGGGATGCAAAAGACATGCTAGTTGTGGACTGGTTCCTTCAGATTATTTTTTGTTCAGAACCTTTGAATGACATTTATCCAGGAAGTTGTTTTACACAGATGACACATTAGTAGCTGGTTTCAGTTGCTGGATGTCACATATTTCAAGGAGGTGTATTTATGCACTTATGGTAAAAAGTGCATCAGTTTTGATGGCAGCAATCTAGAGAAGTAACAGAGGAGTGCTAGTAATATATGCACAATGTTTTATTTGTATGACTATAAACCTATTGGATTAGTAAATGTTTGTACTTTACTTTTCAGACCTCCTAAATACAATCTTAAAATTTCTAGAGAAAAATCCCTTTACTTGAAGTAAAAAGTACAAATACAGAGCAAAAATATAAGAAATATAAAGAGATAATAAACATTATATTTGGGAGAGCATGTAAAGTTTATTATCTTTTTATATTTCTTGTGTGTGTTGCATTGAATCATCTGCTGCATGGTTGCTTTGACTAGATGATGTCTCTTAGTCTATTATTCCATTACAACTGCTTTATATCCTTGATTAGAGTATATGCCTGTTGGGATTTGTCTACCCAGGTTTTGTTGCCGAGAGTTGGGATTCCAAACATTTAACATCAACAACAGCAAATCTTTTAAATGAAACACGAAAAGTGTTATTTTCTGAAGGAAAAGTAGAAGCAGACTGTCAGTTGAAATAATATTTATAGATTCTTTTCAGAAATATACAATAGCAATAAAATGTTCAATTTTTTCTTGCAGTGAAGTTTGTTTTATAAAGTAATTAAGTGTTCTTAGTGCAGTGTGAAATGTGTGAACAGACTTACTTTATGATGGTCAGCCTTATGTTTTTGTGAGTTTGTAGACAAAGTAGTAGTAGTGGTTGCTGGCCAAATCCTTCTATTGTATGTGTGAGCAAGGCCTTACGTCAGCAGCTGCTGGCTGTCTCTCTTCCATCGTGTCCTTTTGTGTGCATATATGTGTATGCATGTGTAGATCAAACTGTCCATCCAAATTGTTGTGATCCTTGAAGCAGTAGGCTTTGATTTTTATATCTGTAAAGGAATTCAAGATCTAATTTCACATAGAGGTCTGAACTTCTTGAATACAAGGTTTTCATTGGTTAGAAAATAATTTCACACTGGCTTGTGAAAATATTTTTCTCAAATTTGCAGGAGTGGTGAAGGAAGTTATTATTGTTATTTTCTAAATGGTCCAGAAATAACATGTGGTAGGTTTACAACTGTGACTATTTTGGCTGTATTTTTCCTTGTTATGATTGTTTATCCAACAAACTTTCTGATACGATTTTATTGGTTGAAAAAAAAATATAGGATTTAATTCCAATATACTTCTATTCTTTTTCGTCAGCATTTTATTTTATACACATCTCAGGATTATTTTGAGAAATAGGGATAAGAATGAGAGATTTATACTCATGGGGGAGCTGAATGGCCATGTTGAGTGTAGCTCTGACATATGGAGCTGTAGAGGTTGTTATATTAAGTGTATGGTAGCAAGAGAAAGGAATAACAAGGATTAGACTGAATTTTTAAAAATTTAGCCAAAACCACTTTATACATAAGATATGTAGATGATATTTTTATATTAACTAAAAACTTGGACAAAATAAAAAAAAAAAATCTAAAACAAGCTTTTGTAAAAAGTAAACTTCCTTTCCTGAAAGTTTTAATTGTGGTGAATAGTTATAATCTCACTATCTCATTATACAAAGAAAAAAAAACTACAAGCTAAAACTCTTGTCTCTTGAATTTCAACTGTGACTGTCCCCATCCATCTGTCTAGAGCAGTCGGTTCACATCTATCTATCTAGAGCAGTCGGTTCACATCTATCTATCTAGAGCAGTCGGTTCACATCTATCTATCTAGAGCAGTCGGTTCACATCTATCTATCTAGAGCAGTCGGTTCGCCTCCATCTAGAGCAGTCGGTTCACCTCCATCTAGAGCAGTCGGTTCACCTCCATCTAGAGCAGTCGGTTCGCCTCCATCTAGAGCAGTCGGTTCGCCTCTATGTATCTATCTAGAGCAGTCCGTTCACATTTATCTACCTTTTTTATTTGTCTTAACCTCTTCCCATCTATCTTGGGTGTTTATATCTATCTGCTTATCTATTTCTGTATCAAATTCTTTTTCATTATCTATCCTAGCATTTTCCTATCTATCTACCTATCCTGATTGTATATGAGAGAAAATATATCTTTTATAAAATGCACGAGATAAAATATTTATGTATTTTTACATATATCTATTATGAATAAATTTCTCTGTGATGGTGATGATGATTTGCCTTTTTTGCTTTCTTTTGGGGAAACATTCGGCCAAAGAACTTGTGAAAATCTCTGGCATTTTGCCAGTTTTTAGTGTTTCCTTCTAAGAATATTTTGCTCTACAAATGAAGTGACTTTCATTGTTTTTGTAAGGCAAGCATTCTATTTGCGTATTACACATGCACACAAATTTAGTAGCCTATATGCACGTATCTACACACATAGAAGGTTTATACACAAAAATACACACACAGACACACACACACACACATGTATGCAGATATATAGGGTGTGATGGGTAAATTGTCAATATTTTATATTTTTACTTTTGCACATGTGTGTTGTTTGTTTTTGATTTTGTCAACTGTACAGTATAGTAGGGTCAGTTGGTCACTCTCTGTGAGAAAAAGAGCACCATGAATGACAAAATTCAATCTGCCATTAATTTGGAAACAGTATGCCATGCCCTACTACCCAGCATTTGCACTGGAAGCTGCAATATGAGCATTTCAGTGCAATTATCTGAAGACAGTGCAGAGGATTCAGATAGAGTTGGATAATATATCCAATCAACATCATCATGTTTGAGGTGATCACTAGTAATGGTGATGTTATGCCTCCATTCATCTTCCCTAAACATGGAGGCCTGCATCAAGTGCCTTGGGGAGGTAGTGCTGCTCTGGGTCAAAAGGGTGGCTGCTGGAAGACCCTATGTCTGGCAACAGGACTCTGCACCATGTTACATGATCAGGAGAACCCAGTCATGGCTGTCAGAATATTTCTGCAATCACATCATCCCTTACATCTGACCACCTAACCCCTCAAACTGCAATCCTATTGATTATCATGTGTGGAGCACAGTTGTGCAAGAAACCAGGAAAAAAACTCCTTGGAGCACCAAAGATGCACTGAAGGCAAAGATTATGGCAGCATTCACCAACTTAAACAAAGAGGCCACCCAGAAAAGTTGCAGGAGATTCTGAAGTCGTTTGGATTCCATGGTTGATGCCAGTGGTGATTTTATTGAATAAATTTACTCTTTATTATTTCAAGATATTTTGGTAAATATATCTGTTAAAATGATATGTCATAATGTTATTTTCATTTCTGCATAATTTAGATGACAATTCATTTATCACATCCTGTACACACAACTGAATGTGTGTTTGTACAAGGTCTTGAAAACACATCTATTAATTTTGAACACAGAACTGGTTGTGCTGCCTTGATATAACCTGTAACCAAAGTGTGAACAGACTCCCTCTTGTGGGATTATTCAGTTGGCAGTGTGACCTCATAGAGTGTACTCTGTGGATGTCACATCCACAGTGGTTGAATAAGTAGATAGTTCTTGCTCTGTGTTGGCAGGAAGAATCTTTGCATCACTCGGATCTTTCAGCCCATCCACCCCACGCTCTGGATCCATCTCCTTGTAACCTTTGACTTTTCTTAAAACTAAAATTACCATTGAAATATTGTAGATGAGATTAAAGAGAATGCAACCATGCAGCTGATGGTATTCCTGAAATAGGGTTTTTCTGGTTTGTTTTTTTTTTTTGAAAATTTGTAGGTGGAAATAAATTCAGTGTTCTATGTTTGTTAATGGTATTGCATCCACTGATATAAATTACATGTTATGTAATCCAGTTAATTATCTGTAGTGGAGACTTAGCGACCAAAAGGGCCAGAGTTATGTGTATGTTTTGCAATGGAGTGTGGAGATGGTGAATTGGCAAGCTTTGGACTGAAGGTGAATCAAGCAGCACTCCGTGTGGACGGAAGTGGTGGTGTTACTTGTAGCCATTTTTATTGGCTTGGCTGAGCGATGGCTGCGTCAGGTGCATAAAACTGTGGTACACTCATTCAAAATAAGTCTTGTTTCCAAGGAGAAGTTGCATACTTGAGATTGAGGAATTGATTTGCTTATTGGACCTATTGGACTTTTATGTAATTTTTTTTGTGTGTGTGTGTGTGTGATTCCGACCAATTCTCATACAGTGTCTTTGAGACAAAGTATTAGCAATGTTAAATTTTGGTAATTTGGATTTTTGTCTGTAAAAAATTTGTATGATATTGGGTAAACTGGTTGACCTGAATTAAAATTCAATAGGCAAATGAAAAACTTAGATTTTTGAAAGGTTTTAAGTACAACAAACATTTTACATCAAAAAGAGATTTAAAAAACTTTTTTTCATTTTGCTGCAAGAAAGACAATAAAGCCACTGAGATGCACAAGGTTATTAGAGTGTGAGAAAATATGAAAAAAGAAAATACTATTAAGGAAAACATGAACAATAAAAGAACAGGAATTAAGAAGACAGAAGGTAACAATTGACATTGTATTTAAATTTTTGAACATCAAAGTTGACAGGAAAGCAAGAGGCTGTAGGTGAGTTCCACAAGTGCGAGAGAAAAAGCTCTTAACATAGAATATATAGTTTCATCTAGCAATTTCAACTATAAAATTGATGACCAGTAGCTAGATAGTAGTAGTTAAATTTGTAAAGTTTAGGTTTATAGAAAAGGTAGAGGAGAGCTACATTACTGCAGTGTGAAAGTGAATGAAGCCAAGATGCCAGGTCAGGACTAATAACATTACAGATTCTTCTTGGGCTTTTATCAAGAATCTTTAAATACATAGCAGAAGCACCAGACCATATCTGGCAGAATTATTCAAAGCAAGAATGAATAGTAGACTTACAAATGTGTAAAGATTGAGACAAGAAAAATTGACAACAGTGAACCAATTTTCCTAGCAACCGATACAATATAATCTTTCCATTTCATGTCAGAATTAAGAATTCTTTAAACAATAAATTGAACACTTGCTGTAGAAACCAAAAGAACTACAATTCATTCATTAGGTTTTACGAGTCTTTCTACATTATTTCTGTCATTAAATATTTTGTTGGAATGAATATATAATTTGGAAGAAGATTCAGATTTCATCAGTAATTATTTCAGCTTTAATCTTTTCTTGCTTAATTAGCAAGGAGTTGGATTGTGCTTGCACTGGGGTTGGGCACCTATTTTTAGCCTATATAATAAGGATTTCATGAACCTTGGTTTAAAAGAGCAGTCTAATAACTGCACTGCAAATATGATGTAATGGAATAACCAGTCACCCCATGATACACTATAGGTAGTAAGTACCTATAAAGTCAACTGTCTACAAGAGACTGGAGGAAAAGTGAGAACAAGACTACACAAGTACATTCAACCTTCCAATTAGTAGCACTCACTACTAGATTGACCTATGTGTATAACTGTACTGTATTTCATATTGTACTGGTTGTGCACAATAAACCTTTCTTCTATTATCCACCTGGTGTTAAGTATTTATTTCCTTAGCATGGAATATAACAAAATATAATATTTATTTATCTATAATGTTATCCTGTATATAATGCAACACCTATAGCTGAAATCCTTGATCATATTTTTGTATGTTTGTCTAACATGATCTCTGTTTTACAACAAAGCGTGTTTTCTGTTAAACAAGTATCATTGCTAATTTTATTTTAAAATACAACTGACCCTGTTTAATTTTTATTTACAGTTACTCTTCTATTTGAGACATTTTTATTAAAATGGAGAAATACATTTGACTGCCATAGACAAAAAAATATCACTTAGTAAGATTTTTAAAACATTTTCTCTGTTGACCCCTTTTTTTTTTTTATAAAAAAGAATGTTTGCATCAGGGTGGGCCCCAATCCATATAGTTGTTAGTTTGCTGATAAAACTAAACAAAATTATCCAAATATATATTACATTTATTTTTAAAACACACCCTGATTTTTAGTTTTTGCTTTTGATACAAAATTTTTTGCATTCTGTACAAATATGGCAATTACATTATTTCTTCGTCTGATCTGAGTGATGGAATTTCTTGAAATTAAGATTCTGTTCCATAAATCATTGATTTTATTTTTGACATTGTCTTGAAGTTTTAGGTGTTCTATAGAATAACTTGACAGCTTTCCTATTTTGTCTGTATAATATTTAGAATTCAATTTTTGGCTGATTCTGTCTGCTTTTGATTTAGTATAAATTTGTATTGTATTTACAATAAACAGAAACCACATCTTCTGAGGACTACCAACAGCAGCAACAACTAAAATGGATAGCTCATGTAACTCTAAGAGAAAATAATGACCTAATCAAGATATTGACATTCCATAATACTTTAAATAAAAGGTTAGGAAGGAAACCCCCATCAGTACAGGAAAGAGTGATAACAGCTATTGGGCTTGTGAAAACTATTTTCTTGAAAAATTTTTTTAAAAGAAAGATTTTATAAATTTCATGTACCTGGAAGAAGTAATAGCTGCTTGGTCAATGAATGCGAAATGTTTCTTTGTAGAGAATCAGCTAATATTACCCTTTGAACTCTAATATGTAGCGACAGACATTACAATAATTATAATACAGTAGTATTTAGGTTCATAATAAGAATAAAGCTACAAGTATTTCTGGTTTACTTTTATATAACTAATATATGATAAAAATGTAGTTTTTTTAAGGTATGCTATATTTATTGGTTAAAGTGCTCAATATCTGGGATATAGCATATGTAAATATAAAAGTGGACATTGCAGTCAACACCTAGTGGCAACAGCCTATTTCATGCTAAATGTAATTTTCAGGCCATTTATGTTATACATTGGCTCAACTATTTATATATGCTGGTCAATGGTGCATTATGGGGAGGTTTATTGTATTATTGTAATGGTTATTGGGTGGGCAGTAATGGTTATGTTTCAAATTATTCTAGGGGCTATTGTGTGAAAATAATTATGGATCTGAATGCAGCTTTGTTGCTATATTATAGTGTTTAATTGTTTTACTTATTGATTATTTTATTTTATGTTTTTGATTGTTATTACTACATTTACTTGTGTTTATGTGTCCATTCACAGTTTGTTAATTTGTTTATTATCTACTTATTTTGTTTAATTATTTATTGACTTGAGTTATTTTATTTATTTATTTTCATTTGTTTTTAGTTTTTGATTTTTAAGTAACATAATAAAAATTTTTCATGCCTGCATTTTGAGATGAGTTCTGATTAATAAATTATGTTTGTTTGGAAAGGTGATTGTAGCTATTTTCTCCTCCAGACAGTTTACAGTTTTTGAATTTATTGTTGTAGACTGATGCTATTTTCTATGATAATTTTGGTGGGATTTGTTTTTTCTTTTTAATTTCCCATATATATTTAGAAAGCACTGTGCTGTTTGCATATTTACAATGTGTAAAGAATGTTTTGTATGCATAGTTTCGTTTGTTCCATAGTCCTCCAGTTATTCCTATGTATATTTTTTTTCTTCATTATCTACTGATTTTACAGTGGTTTGGTATGTTACATTGTTCTCCAAGCAATTGAAGTTTAAGGGACATTCGTTTTTTTTTTATTTTCCTGCAGTTACACATTGGTTTTATTTGTGTTGGTGGTTTGTTGGGTGTTTTCCGGTTGTGATTTTTTTTATCACATGACACAAATAATAAAAAAATATTGTTATTATTAAGCTCTCAAAGTACTTTTTCACCTTAAAGAATGTTGTTCCTTTTTAATTATTAAAATAAAATTTAAGGCCAGTTTTGTTCCTGTGTATTATGAGAGTTTGCTTAATGGTTGTCTAAATGTAAATCTCTTATCTTCCTAGATACATGCCTTTAGATCATGTGATGTCTTCTCTACATAAACTTTTTCACATTCTTAACTATTTATTTGGTAAGTACTGGCATTTGAATTAGTGTTGAATTTATTTTTCTTCCTAATTATATCTCTGATTGCCTTGAATGTGGTCATAAAATCTTAGTATTAGGTATAAGTAATTTATTTTCAGGTTCAGTAGTTTGAAGTGCTATTGGTTGTGTCTAGTTTTTTGGATTTTGTAAGCTCCAAAGAGATTTATGTTTAGACAACCATTCAAACTCTCTTGCAATACACAGAAACAAAAATGACAATAACTTTTATTTTACTAATGCCACCCTAATTAAAAAAGAACATAATTCTTTAAGGAGAAATTACTTAGAGAGCTTTTAATAATACAAATATTACCATTATATTACATTGCTAAGTTTTATTACATCTATTCTTAAAGAACATAGGTTAGTCCAAAAAGAAAAAAGAAAAAGTTACTAATATCCAAAAAGATACTGACACAGGATCATCTTTTTTAAAATTTTTGAATTTCATGTAACTACACAACATATCACTTGCCTTTATAAATTCAAATGACAAAACATGTCAGCAAGGACTAATTACTATTTTCTGATTGTCTATTTTATTCAATCTCTCCAGATTTATTCTGTGAACTTTAACACATGTTTATCTAAAGCAAACGGTATGCATGTAAAACATTCTCAAATCAATATGCAAAAAAAACAGCAAACATAATGTCTACTAGACACATGCACACACACACACACACACACACACACACACAAAAAAAAAAAAACAAAACAAAAAACAAGGCATCTATTTCAAACACGGGTATCCACAAAAAATACCATTTGAAGTAATAAAAATGTTGGATTAAAAATAAAACCATTAATTCTTTAGGAATTGCTTTGTTTACATTTTGGATATTTTTATATTTAATAATAATAATAATCTGGGTAGCAAGTCGGAAAATCTATGGAACATGGCTGTTGAAGTAAATCCTCTAGTAGTGGGTGTGTGCTTGTAACATCACCTATTTATATAAAGGGTACTTAGGAAAATTTAGAATTGAAACCAAGATTGTAGGCCTCTAGGAAACTGTCCTTGTTTGAGTTGTAAGGAGTCTTATTGCCTCTAGAACAGAATTTCCATTGACATATATATATATATAATACTTTCTATGGGCCACATAGAATTTAGCTTGTAATTCTAAGCAGTTTTAGGGAAGTAAAACTTTCATGGACATACTCTGCTTTATACATAAATAATTGTATCATCCTTGATGCCAATGTTAATAATTCTAGTGTGTAAATAATTAAAATATATAAATTATTTGTGTTCTATTCTAAAATTGCAAAGAGGCCTGGCAGAATTACCATGGATCTTTTAAATGTGTATAAAATTCTAAGAGTCTAAGATTTCATTATTTTGATCAGCTCATCACATTTTGGAAATTTTAACCTGAAAGTTTATCATTTGTGAATTGATTTGCTTTTATTTATTCTACTATAACTGAAATCTCACATTGAATCATTGAAAATACTTGTTAGAAATTAGAATAATTAACTTTTTTCTTTTTACTATGTCTTTAACAAAAAGACATTTGATTTTTTTTTAATTTTAATTAGCTTTAAGTTTTTAAACTTTTAAAAAAATTATATAATTTTATCCATTTTATTTATTATATAATTTTATCCATTTTTTTTATTTATTTTAATATTTAATCTTTTAACCTTCATTCTGTATTTTTTTATTTTTGTATAAGGAAAAGATTCAATTATTATGTTATATAATGTACAGTCAGATTTCATTTGGGTCGAAAGATATTCTACATTTTGAAAAAAAAAAACCCCCAAAAAACGCAATATTTCGAGTTATGTCCCTTGTATTTTCTAGTAATAAAAAATGAAGATTTTTGCACGAGACCATTTTTTTGTAGTTATCAGTCAAGTTGTATTTTGTTAATTTCATATCAGTTTTAATCCTGTATAACTTTACAGGGAAATAAGAGTTTTTTCATAAACACAATTCTATATTTAAAACTGAATGAAAATTAGTGTTCTTTCAATTTTGTAGTAGATAATGACAAAATCTTATATAATCATTGCACTTGGGTATATATTGCTTTTTATGCAACATTTTGTGCGATTGTTGTGTATATAGTAAACAAACAGCAAGCAGAATCAAAAAGTCATTGATAAAATAAGATTAGTTTTAATAATATTATCTGATCAATGATGCTAATTATAGATTAGAAATGTTTTAATTAGAGATAATTATTTATATTGTGAAGAAATGTTGGTGAGCATTGTCAGCAGAGTTCAAAACTGTAGCATCCATTTACAAATTATTATTGGCTTGGGGTGCTACAAAAAACATTTTCTACTATTGTAAGAAAAGAGTCACTCATTCACAAAAAGAATAAATGACAATATACAGGTAAGAATCAACCAATAGTAAAATAATTACTTCTTTGCTACAGTTCCACATGTTGCCAGAAACAGAACAATTTTGAGACTAACTAGGAAATGTGTACAGATGACTTTATTTTAGACAGTCTTGAAAACTTTCCCATTTTATCAACAAAAATACACACAAATATGTAATTATTTCTGTACAAGTGTGTGGATGTGCAAGTGTTTTAAGCTGATTGTGAAACATATGAACACTATTGAATATATGTGAATGTGTGGAACTATGTATTTGTTAAACATTTCTGTTTTTTTTTTATAACTAAAAATAAAAACAAAGCACAGCTATCAATGGCTCCCAAGAGTTACATCTACCCAATTTCACTCACAAGGTTTGGGTCAACCCATGGTATGGTTTTCAGGCACTTTCCAAAGATGCTGCATGCTGGGATCATCTCCCACTCCAGATAAATGACATCAGGAAGGCTACTTCCTGACAAATCAACCATGGTGAGATTTGAACCTGGGTCTCATGGTTAGAAAGCAAACATTCTAACCACTCATCTACATGCCTCTTTTCTCTCTCTCTCTCTCTCTCTCTCTCTATATATATATATATATATATATATATATATATATATATATATATATATATATATATGGGAAAAACTAAAACCATTGGTAAAACCATATGACTTGTCAAAAGAACTAAATACCCTTAAACAAGATAAAATTTCAAACAAGGAACAGCAATAAGAAAAAGAAAAAAACTAAAGGCAAACTCCTATCTACTCAGTAAAGTACTCTATGCATAGACAGAGCAAAAAAATTGCTTCAGAATGTTAATTCCTATAAAAGGATGGTCCCAGCTATAACCCGAGTTTCACATGCATGCCATTTTCAGACAACTTATATAAATAAAATGTATATTGTCACAGCAGGTATTCATTCAAACAATGTCTGTCTGTCTAATTTTTTTTATTGTATCTTTCCAATTTTAAAATAAGATGTCATGTGTTACAGTTAAGGGGAGCTTGATTGCACAAAGAAGAACACTCTTTTTTTTTTTATATGCATATTAAATATTTTCTACATACTTCAAGATACCGTCTCCTGTGGTGAATGATATTTTATTTAATGCCAGTTGTTTATTTTGGATTTTGAGTCTCTCATTGCATTGGATGCTGTTGAGTATTTTCATATAATCCATGAATACTTGTCTTATGTGTTGATACTTGTATTTGGGTTGCTTGTGATGTGCTAGTTGATATATGCACAAATGTACTGAGTTTCAACAAGTGACAATTTATGAGAGAGTATGATGCATATGTGGTCAATGTAAGAGTTTAATGCTATTTTTTGATTGTTGCAATCTCCCAGAGGGCATGAGAATTCATAAGCAACATTATTTTTACATAGGGAGTATGTTTGAGGCTTACTATTATGGGTAATAACTTAATTAGATGTTTTAAACTTTTTTATAGTAAATGATAAATCACAGGTGTTGGGATCATTAAGTGATATGTAATGGTGAATTTCTATATTTAATTGCTTTTTCATCCTGTTTATAATTAGGGTTCATCTGGTTTTGATAGAATAAGTTAATGGTGTGTTTATGTTTTGTTTACATCCAGGTAATGTTTTGTTTTATTTTTTTCTAAATTTTCTTAAGGCTAATTTTATTTGTTCATCAGTGACATGTTAAAGGAAGTTATTATTGATAAGTTTTTGTTTTAGGTTGCTTAGTTCTTTAGAGAATACTGTGTAATAAAAATAAAAGATTATTTTAGCAGATAAATGATGTTCTTAATAACAGCTGTTTTCTATCTTTGTAGTTGAGAAGACACTAGTTTCTGCTTGCATGTTTTTTTTTTTTCTTTTATAAAGAAAAGTGATAAAATTATGGCTGTTGGCATCACCTAAAATGTTGAGGAAATTGATTTTGAATTTGTATGTAAAGTGTAGGATGAAGCTATTCTTGGAAGTTTTTTTTCTTTCATCTAGGCATTTTGTTTGTATGAAAATGTCATCAATATGATGAACGTATATTGCAAGCTTGGCAGAATTATTGAAGAATTAGTTTTCTTCATGTGCCAAATAGAAATTAGATACAATAGGTCTGAGAGGCAAACCCATTGCTATGTTGTCAGTGTGTATGTATGTTACCAAAGTTGTTGTGAAATGTACTTTTGTCTAGTAAGAGAAGTTTACATAGAATAGTCTTTCTTTAGATATGTATGAAATATTTAATATGCATATAAAAAAAACAACAAAAAACTGCATTATTTTTTGTGTGATCTTACTACCCTTAACTCTAACACATGATATCATTGTGGACTATTTTAAACTTTCTAAAGAATACCAAGATATAGCCTGAGGAAATTTATCACACAGACATGGTTCTTGAAAATGATGGAGATGATCAAAAGTACTTGAACAAAACAAAAGAACAAACATGAACTTTGGACGATTTATCCACTATTTTAATTTCAATATTTTGTTTTTGTAATCATTTCATCCTAAGCACAATGGTAATGCCACTAGTATGCAGAGGGTTACAAAAAAGTGAAAGGGACTGAGAATACTGAGAAGAGGAAGGATTTGAGGAAAAGAGAGAAAAAAAAAAAAAAAAAGGAACAGTGTCCAAGAAGACATCAGATGGTGATTGACATTGCATTTAAATTTTTGAAGATTGTAGTCATCAGGGGAGCAAGAAAATGAAAGTGAGTTCCTCAGGTGGGAAGTGCATTTAGCAATTTCAACAGTAAAAAGGTGGGACCTAGTTTCCAATCTAGTATCATACTTAAATTCAGGGCAACAGGGGAAAAAAGCTCGTAAGAGCAGTTGCCATGGAAATATTTGTAGAAAAGACAGAGAAGTCACAACATCTTGTTTTAAAATTAGGAAAATACAATAAAAAAAATAGATAGACATTGTTGATTGATTTTAATTAAAATTATTTGGATATCTGAATTCAAAACCAGCTTGACATTCCTCTGCTTCTATGACAGCAATACATGCAGTCGTCCTATGACCCTAATGGATTATGACACATGTATGTGTGTGTATATATATATATATATATATATATATATATAATGATAAATTAAAAGTAAAACACCTTAAAAATCCATATCAGTTATAATTTACTTCATCTGAAATAAATTATAACTGATGTGGATTTTTAAGGTTTTCTTAATTTATATATTGCTCTGTAAGTTTCATTGCACTCTCATTGGATTAATCTCCTCCTTGGAATTATTCCTACCAATTTCAAATTGATAATATATATATATATATATATATATATATATATATATAGGCAATAACCTTTCTTTCAAACATTTTCCATTGTATATGGCCAAGAAGGAAGATTGAGTTAATTTTTTAAAGTTTTTCCAGACATATGAAATGTGTATATATATATATATATATATATATATATATATATATATATATATTAATGTGTGTGTATGTATTTGTTTCATTCTCAGGTTTACATGGGGTTGTGGGGTTTTGATTAGCAAAAACTAAGTTTTCACAAATTGCTGGTAAGTTCAATTCTGTTATGGCCTTCTGCCAAATTGGTTAAATGTAGTAAACATCAACATTATGCATTAGTTTTAAGTCAATGTTAAATAAATACACACATATCATTGATTACATAAAAAGAAGCAGAACTTAATTTTATCAAAATATTTAGGAAAAAAAAAGCTAAAAAATGGATCATCAAATTGAGTAAGTACAAATCCAAGCCTCAATATTACTCTTTTTGCTCATTACTAATGTTTCTGTTCCTAATTCCTCCATACCCTGTAACCCCTTGCATTTTAGTGGCTGTACTGCCTTGCTTGGGGTATTACCAATTTAAAAAAAAACAAACAAAAAAACTATGCACACACATACATCTCTATAAAGAATTATATGGTCATGCAGAAATATATTTATGCATATACACATTGGTTCATATAAGAATAAACATATTGACACATACACTTGTATATATTTATATGCATGTACATACATCACTGATTTTAATTTTGTAGGATGGGTGCTGAAAAGTTCTTGACCTGACCAAGAATGGATTTCAAAATAAATTGTAATATTTACTCATTTGGTCAGATTTTGGGAAGTCCCAAAAGTTTTCAGCACCCTCATTCACACACACACACACACACACACACGTGTGTGTGTGTATGTATGTATGTATGAGGATGAATTTTTTTAGATGGGTGATGCATTCGTACACACAACTATTATAGCATACGACATATAATAGATGTATAAGTTTAGCCAAGTCTGGCACAAGTTCACATTAGTGATCATATTATGACTTATGAGAGTTGCTTGTTAACCCATGCCAAAAAGTCTCAATATCTAACCATATTACTAACATCGATTGATTTGTTTTCTATAGCTTAAGAACCCTTTGCAGTTTATTTAAATCCTGAAATTTTTAGATTCTAAGTATTATTTTTTTTTTTTTTTTTTTGGTATGATGCAAGTCTTACTAATTAACCCATATCTGGAGTAGAAGAGGTGGATTCATACCTTTCTCAAGAGTATTTGTGCATTAGTGAATATAAGGAATCCAATGTAAATTGGAACTCGGTTCTCCAACTAATGATTCCGTGCTATTATCCATTATACAACCTGCACATCAAAGCTTACAGTACATGGTATTCCCAAGTGGTCCCCTATACTGACCAGGCTCTATGTTGTTTAACTTTGGTGATCAAACAAGAACCAGTGTTTTCAATGTGATGTTCCTGTAAGCCCATATTATTAACAGTGTTCAAAATAAGGTAAACTTGAGTTATATGATAAGTTCTCACCATCTTCTTGGAGACAAGGTATAAATGTTTCTTTTCTATGTATTTAGTAACAGCTTGTACTGTCATGAACTTGTAAAATCTAGTATATTTTCAAAGTTTAGATAAAAAGAGAGTAGAATCTTCTCAAATGCCCTTTCTTTCAGATGAGGTAAAAAGAGAAAAGGTGTATACTAAGATGAAGTAGAAATGTTATTTTTGAATTGACATGTTTATGTATAATAACAATGGGAAGTACTTGTCAGTCCCTACAATTGTTATGATATAGTCATCATTTATACTTCTGGCTGTCTTACAATATTGTTGGGTGCCAGTTGTGAAAGTCCACAAAGAGGACACACCTCTCATTGGCAGTGATTCCCTCTTTTTCTCACTCTACATAAAGATCATGTTCTCAATAATCAGTTGTCATTCAAAACTAAAATGAAGGAATGGACAGTTCATATATTATGACATTTCCCTACAATTCATGATGACGTTCACTTTATATACAAACTATTAACACCTGGGAGTTTTATGAGGTTTTCTCTTTGTGAGTGAATGCTGAGAAGACTAAATTAATATAATTTTGGTATGTGACATTGTGACAGCAGCAGCAGAAAAGAGTGACGTCCATACAAAGGCCTTCAAACTGAAAGCAAAAATACATTTTCTAATTATTTTTAATCTTTGACTTTCAATCTTTTTCCTTAATTTTATCAAACTATTCAGGGAAAAAGAAGCTAAAAAATGGATCATCAAATTGAGTAAGTACAAATCCAAGCCTTATTTTGCGATCATTTTGAATTACAAGAAGGAAAATGACTTGTATTTTAAATTTAAAAAAAAAAAAACACTTATTATAAAAAATGATCTTTATCCATTTAATTACATTTTTTGTCAAACAATTTAAAAATATAAGAATAACTAAAAAAATATTTATAGAAAATCAATATTTAATTTGTAAATAAGAAAGTGACATTGGTTTTGCCAATATTCCTGACTTGTTATATGTCATTTACAGAACATTAAAACTAGAAACAGTTTATTTACAAGAATGCCTGCATGCATACTAATAAATGGAATAATAATGATGGTGGCAGCAGATAGAAATAAAAATTAAAATTATTTATCAATTATATAATAATAATTTTAATTTTTAGCTAACAGTGTAGACTTTTTTGAAAACTGACAAAATTGAAATAATTTTTAGCTTTGAATCTCAGTCACATTCTATGCGATGGATATTTTGAAAACAGAATTAAGTACATTACCAATTTTCTATTTTAACCAATAAAACACTTTACAGATTCTTTTATTATAGAGAATATCAAATATTTTGTTTATTACTTGGGAACATTAGTAGCTTTTTTTATTACTTAAAAAATGCAGCTAAGTAAATTTATTGTTAAATTTTAGCAACTTTTATGGAATTAAGTTTTGTGATTTTCAAGAATTATTCCAATTAGCTCTTTATCCAAAGCAGAATATGCAAACATATCAAATCAATATTATTTTTCATACACACCAGAATGGATCAATAAATCTGACATTTACTTATTAGCTGAATTTTGATCTGAAATTCTCACTGTATAATGTTCATTCTATCTGACTGATATTTACTACTGAATTAAGTAGAGTGGCAAGAAAGGAGATTTGTTGTTTGAAATAAATGCTTATTGTATCATTAGGTTACAGACTTATTGATGTACCCCCTGTAAAAAAAAGAAAAAGGCACAATGCTAAAGTGTGGAATAGTTGGTCAGGAAACAAAATCCTTATTTCTGTTCTTATAATCATAAAATTCCTTGGAAACTTTCTAGCATTTGTTTGTTGCAATAATTTGATATTTATTGTTGGATTCTTTGATATCAATATTTAATTTTTATTTTAATTTATTGGTCATAAAATAATTCTGTGATTGGAACATTTAATTGTTTAACTGAAATGACTAACTTATTAATCTGTCTCTTGACAATTAATACAAATTTTACCAATTCTGTTGAAAATGACATTCTCAAAATACTTATGATGATTTTTGATAATTGATATTTTCTTAACTTGTGAAAATCTATATTTAAATATAGTTTTTGGGCAATTATTACACTTCTCCTTTGGTCCTTCATAGAGTCAGTTTATTTTACCTCCCAGCTTTGTAAACATCTTGGAATAGTTTGCTATTGTCATAACAAATACACTGCCACCTGGTGTCACTATTTCAAGGAAGATGACAAGTATAGCAGGAGACATTGCAGATAAAAATATATGCATGTGGCATATATATAAACAACTACTGAAATGTGATAACCCAGATGAAGATATTAATCTGAATTAGTGTATAATAAATTACTTATAAATTACTTATAAAACAAAAAACAGCCAAAAATGGTGAATTCTATTAGAACTTAGAATTTGGGGTAAAGAACACATTTGTTTTCCACTGAAATGACTTCTGGTCTTTGAATGAAGTCAACCATGCAAATAATTAGCACCAAACAAGATTCAATGAAAAAAATCCAAAACTAATGAAAAAGAATCAATTCTAAAGATAGTTACCAGTTTTTTGTGTGTAAAATCTTTCTGTACTACAAATGACTCACCCCAGGGTGACCTGACCAAGTAACAACAAAACGTGCATTTATATGAGGTGGGAGAGTTGGGTATAACTAGCACCCTTGGATTCTTCCTGTAGATATCCGGTTTTTGGCTAACATGGGTGGATATGCCTGGTTGGATTCACATACAAAGTCAGTGGAAGTTCTATTGTCTTGTAGGAATCTATTTCCTTTTACTAGACAACCATTACTTATGGCATTGGGTTTGTAAAAAAAAAAAAAAATTCAGACTGACTCACTACAGTAGGTTTTGACTGACTTTTTTATTTTTTGTTCCAGTTTGAAGTGAAAAAATATTAATCCAAACTTTGCAAAATCTTCTGATAATATTTGTGCATTTACACACACACACACACACACACACACACACACACACACACATTGTTTTGTTTCACTTGAGACCATTTGGATATTTTGTTTATCTGCAATATAAAATATTAGTTTTATTTATTAGTCATACATCCTTATCTTCCCTATTTGAAATAAACAGTAGGTGTGCTTTATTTTGCTTCATATTTGTTGTCATTTCTTCTAATTCCCTCTCCTTTCTTTATAATTCATACTTATTGTAAATTAAGACAAAGTATTCTGCAAAAAAATAAATTTTCTTTGAGAAAAGACAGTTTTATAAAAAGAACAAGAAAAAAGTTTACTCAGTTTTTTAATGAGACATTTTTTTATTTGAATGTTGACAAAAAACTTGATGAATTATAATTATTTGATAAATGGGAGTATATGAAAAAAAAGAAATTTAGATATATTCTTTTATCTATACAATACATATTTTATATACAGAAGTTTAAAGGGTGAAATAATAAGATTTTTTTTATAAAAGGTAGCATTACTTGATGCCAATAAGTGAACATCTTGACACGGTGCTATGGGTAAATTGTTGCCATTTTATATTTTTAATTTTGTGCATGCGCATTGTTTGTTTTCCATTTTGTCAACTGCACAGTACAGTAGGGTCAGTTGAGCACCGTCTGTGAGAAAAAGAGCACCATGACATAATTCACTCTGCCAGAAATTTGGAAATAGCATGCTCTACTGCTTGGCATTGGCACTGGAAGCTCCAATACAAACGTTTCAAATTGTTTGGATGTCAATGCAGAGGATTTGGAAAGAGTTGGATGAGTCTAATGGTGATTATAAAGGTACGGCAGCTCGGAAAACTCACTCTGATTGTTCTGATAAGAAAAGAACTCCTAGATTTGTTGGTGAGGGAAGACTCAACATTGAGGCCTACATCAAGTGCCTGGAGGTGGTAGTGCTGCCCTGGGCCGAGATGGTGGCTTCTTGAAGGCCTCTGTCTGGCAACAGGACTCTGCACCATGCCACACAAGCAGGAGAACCCAGTCATGGCTGTCAGAGAATTTCTGTGACCACATCACCCTTTATGTCTGGCCACCTAAATCCCCAGACTGCAACCCCCTTGATTATTATATCTGGGGTGCAGCTGAGAGAGGGACCAACAAAACTCCTTGTAACACCAAAGATGATCTAAAGGTAAGGATTATGGCAGAATTCACCAACTTAAACAAAGAGACTGTCCAGAAGAGTTACAGGAAATTCCAAAGTCGCCTGGAGGCCATGGTTGAAGCCAATGGCAATTTTATTGAATAAATTTACTCTTTAGTATTTGAAGATATTTTTGTGTAATTTTGGTAGATATATCTGTTAAAATGAGATGTCCGTGTTGTTATCATTTTTGTGTCATTTAGACGACAATTTATCCATCGCATCCGGTATTGTGTTAACAAATATCTCCTGAGTAAAGTTAGGAGACCAGGCTGATAATAAACTGATTTTTATTTTCTTTTGTTTTATGTTAGCTTTCTTTCTTTTAACGATTAAAAAAATCCTTAATTGTTTTGTCAAATGTAAGAAGGATTTTTATTATTTATATAATACTAGTTTACCAAAATTGCCTTACTTTACTTTACCATGTAAGTAATCCTTGATTACTTACATGGTAAAGTAAGGCAATTTCAAAATTGTTTAAATATTGCTATATTTTTTTATACTACTGGTAAACTAGTATTTATATAAATCAGAAAATGTAATTTCCATTTTAAATGTTCTGAGGTAGATGTCAATAAACATTGAAATATTAATAAATTTACTTACAACTATTGATTTATAGGTTAAGCATATTTTCGTACATACACACAGTAATACACTTTAGATATAGATTAGCAAAGTTATTATTTCAAAATTATTTTTTGTTCTGTGTTGTATTAAAACAATTGATTTGGTGAGGCAAACATTTATAGGAAAAAATTATAAAATTATTTCAATTTTGTTGCTAAGTAGATTGTAGATGCCCAATGTCAAATTCATTTAATAAATAAAATAAGTGAAAAATTAAATAAATTTTAAATATTATTTTAAAAACAGATTGTGTTTATATTTTCCTCATAGACAATGTGAATGTTGAAATATTGTCAGAAAGCATTTCAGAATGTTTGGCTTTGTCCTTTGGGGGTGATTAAGTTTGACTGGTTTCTCTTGTGCGTATAAAAACTTTTCTGGGTGGTTGACAAGAAGTGAATAGCAGACAATATCTTGGCTAGCCATTTTGTTTCTTGTGATTCCTCTAAATCAATATATCTATTTGCTCATTATTTATTACTATTTATAGATATACGATTATTGCTTTGGAATATCGGCTTTACTGAACTGGCTGTATTCAGCCGAGGGCATGAAATATTTGGCCAAAGTCTGGGTGGCCTTTGCTTGAGCATTAGCCAATATTTTTGGTAATGAATTTCAGAGACTTGATGACTTAACCTTTTGGGTTATGAATGAGAAACAAACATTACTTGCTTTACAAATTTACTTTTCTAGTTTCAAGATCCATTTTAGAATTACTGCTACATCATATCATGTAGCTGTTAAGACTCTAGTCTGACACAAGGCCACAATAATGAAGCATCAATGAAGATCAAATTCAAAATTTTATCTTATATTGCTCTGTCTGATGAGCTTGCTATCAGGTTAGCTATCCCATTTAATTGTGTGTGAAACAGGAGAGAATCATTTTGAACACTAGATCTTTGAAATGTCTATGGTTTGTTCAAAGTTAGACAAAGAAAATCCTCACTTTCTTTTGATTTTTTTTTTTGAGAGAAAAGATTTTCATTGCTAAATAAAGTTACTTCAAAATCCTTATCAAAAGTCAGTATAACTCATTTATACACTACTAGATTGTATTAACCTTAATCTGCAACTTCTTTTAGAAATTACACCTCTAATTTAACATTAATTTGCTTGTTAGTTCTTATTATTGATACCTGTTATTATTGATATACATTCTTATTACTGATATGCCTTTCTTATTATTGATATCCCTTTCTTATTATTGATACCCTCTGAATGGATTATAAATCTAAACTATTTCTTTTTCTCCCAATACAAAAATCCTAATATTTAGTTACCCGGAGTGAAACAATTTTATTGTCGAATATTCTGCTGTTCTATTGGGGAGATATTTCTTTTTGTGATCTTTACTTACACTTGGTAGTTTGATTATTTTAATGTCTTTGACCAAATCTTAATATTCTGCATCTTTTTTTCATTGTTTACATTCACAACACCAAATATCTTTTTATTTGTCAATCGTTTCTTCTTGCATATTAACATTTTCACTTTTCTCAACTCTTTTTTTGTGACATTCCTAAAATATGTTTCTTGTTCAAAACATACCTACATTTTCAATTTCCTTCTAGATTGTTCAGCAATCTGATTTTTTTTTTTTTTTTAATTTTAAACATATTTTCATCCTTCAATAACATTACAATATCTTCCTGTTCAATCAAGATAAAAATTTTTTAGTGACACATGGCAATCTTTATATATCTGAAATTAAACTAAATATTGATATCATTACTCTTATATAGCTTTATTTAAAATGTTAAATAACCGTCAGATCGCATAATAAAATTTCAGACCATCAAATAAGTTATTGTAGATATAATGTCTATCTTTATAAGAAGTTGAAATTCATTTGGTATATTTATCATACCAAAGAAAATTATTCCAACAAAGGTTGATTAATACACAGATGTTATTGTGAAAATGTTAAATTATATTTGACAATATAGGGTAAAAAAAATCACAACTTATACATAACCTGAATGATATTAAATGAAATTTATTATTAATTCTTATATTACTGTTGGGGTATTTAGAGAACCCAGTGAGAATTTTGACTTGCTAAGATTTGTAAATAGGACTTTACATATTAGACTTTTAATATATTTAAAAATGTTATAGATAATATCCAAGAAACTTAACATTTTTTTGTAGCTTGCCAAGATAAGCAGTCTTCTCTAATATGTCGTATTTGTAGAAAATTTGACTTTGAAATGTTAACTGTGAATTGATGGTGTTGTTAATGACAAAGGTTATATAACTGATCCATTTCTACTGACTTGTGTAATATGAGGCACTGTTACTTCTGCAGTTTATGAGATAGAGCGAACTCAAATGCAAAAAAAAAGAAAGAATGAAAAAATATACACACTCTTATATCCACAGGTTTGTATTCACATTTGTAGATAAATTCACATAGAAAAAAACCTCTTGTGCATAGGTACATGTCTAGATACATGTATAGATATACATATACATCATCATGCACAATCTTTTTAGAATATAAAGAATGAAAGTAATTCAGAAGAACTTATTTAGAGGTAGTGCACACACACATATATATATATATATATATATATATATATATATATATATATATATATGAGACAACAAAATATATTTTTTTTTAGAATTTTTTATTTAGCTGAACTCATTTAGAGTCTTTTGTCTTTTTCTTTCGATCACTTTTGTTAGTAAATATCCGACACTGTGATAATGGAAGATCTGCCAGGAATGGTGAGCCAGGGTGCAAAGATGACCTTGTGATTAAGGCACTCTCTAGATATTTACATTGTTGTGAATTATTTTCTCCTTTGTGCACATTAACATTTTTTATGTTAAAATTGTGGTTAGTATCATTACATTGGGCAACCAACGTATTTGATATATTGTTTTGTAAAATGTCCCTTTTGTGTTCATATACTCTTATTTAAATTCCTTGAGGTTTCTCCTATGTATTTTTTGTGGCAATTATTAAAGGTGATCAATTAAATTCCTCCTTCAGGTTTTATTGTTTTGTTTAGTATTAACTAAGTCTTTTATTGTTTTAGATGTAGTAGTAACAAATTTTATGTTGACTTTAGATAGATTTTAAAATAAAATGCTACCTATTGATATATGTAATATTATATAATTTAATGTATATCAAGGTAAAGAGAATTTCTGCCAATAGAGTGCTCTTGATAGTTGTTTACAGTAATAATTATTGAATCAGAAATAATAAAATTCTATACTTATCAGAGGTCAACTCTGAGTTTTGTGATTTCTCACTCAAAGCTTTTGATAAGAATGGTTGTATTGATTACAGAATTTCTATTTTTTAAAGTATTCAAGCAAAAATAAAACAAATGAATCATGAATTTTTCACCATTTTATCCACAATTTCAATTCAGGTGGACAACAACTAATTTGAAAATTGTAAAAATACAATAAGAATATTAAAGTGACAGACTTTATGAATTGGATTTAATAAAACTTATGTATGAAAGCAGGCATTGTTGTTTTACTAATATTTCACTTTCAAAAAATGTACATTATTGATAAATATTAACAAAATCACCCTAACTTTTCTTTTTAATTTTCATTACATATAAACTTTTAGGCTATGCTTTAATCCATAACCTATATATATATATATGGTGACAAAGATGAGGACAATAGTCCGAATAATGTAAATAGTGTACATAATATCTCATCTCAGAAATAGAGACAGATATCTTGTACATCTATGATTAATTACTTGAGCAGTTATAATTACAAAGAAAACACTGATTTACCAATAACTTTAATAATAATATATATATATTTTTTTTTTCATATCAGGCATACAAGTATGTTAACATGTCTTTATACACTAAGAAGATGAATTATCTCTGAGTGATAAACGATTACATGGAGAACATTTATTTTTTGGTAACCCTTCTTTCAATTTGAACCAAATTATGGTCATCCCCCTACCCAGCGTCTACTGGAAGAGTGCAAAATTCTTATTCTGAACAACTGCTCAGCCTATCCCAAAGCTGAATTGTTGTTTAAGATGGTATTTAAAGCATACATACCACCAAACTGCATGCCCCTTATTTAACACCATGAACAAGGAATACTGGACTCTATGAAGTTTAAATATTTTGCTCAATTTAAAAAAAAATCAACATTAAACATCCTAAATTCTGGTAAGCCTATTAAGATATTTATAAAACATATTTATCATGAGAAATATTTCAATCAAATGATTTAAAGATGTACAAAATTAATGGGTCAGAGGTTAGATTATTGAATTATTATGTTGGTATTGATGTAGTCAGTGAAAATTCTTTTCTTGAGACATGGTGCTGACAAGACTCCTGACAACTTGAGAATTTCCAAGAGAAATAATCCTTGCAAAGTAAATAATAACAATTTTCTGGAGGCGTTGGTCTCAATTCTAATTCTCCCTAAGCACATTTTCAGTTTTCTTGGTTCAAGTGCATCTACTACTACTGTCATCATCATTATTATTATTATTATTATTATTATTACTACAATAATAATGATAATAATATAGCTGCTGTTGTCCTGGAAAATAGATAATTCAGCCTGGTTCTAGAATCAAAGTTATTGGTAAATCAGTGTTTTCTTTGTAATTATAACTGCTCAAGTACTTAATCATAGATGTACAAGATATCTGTCTCTATTTCTGAGATGAGATATTATGTACACTATTTACATTATTCAGACTATTGTCCTCATCTTTGTCACCATGTTTATCACAATGTTTCGTCCGTTGTACGCTGCGGCCTTCTTCAGGTGGTTGGAATGTCGAACTGAACCCTTTATTTTGCTCACTGGGGTAGACTGTTCTAGTTCCATGTGCCATATCTAATGGATGTCAGTTATCTCCTGTTAATTCCCCTCTCCAATTTCTCTACTGCCTTAACCAGGTATTGAACTCACACTCTTTGGGTCCTGTCCATGGCATAGTGGATAAAGGCGTTAGTTAGATCCAGTGACAAAATTAAAAAAATTTCTTCTTGTATTAATGAAAATTTGATGAACATATTTGTTAACATTTGTGATAGACATTCTATATTTCAAAAACAAACAAAATAATGTGAATATTAGAAAGGACCCAATTATTAGTAAAACTTGTTGCTGAATATTGGGGTGCTCGTCGACATTTCCTTCTGTGTGAAATGTGTCCTGTGTTGGATCTGAAGAGGTGTTTGCAGCCAGCAACATGGTAGGGTAGGAGGGTTCAGGGAATGAAGAACTTTGGCTTTTCTTTGAGCTCTCTTCTGGTGTTTCTGTTTTACAAAAAAAAAAAAAAAATACATGGATGATTAAAATTCTCCAAGGAGTCCTTCTTTAACTAAAATAAATATTAAGGGGGGGTGAAAATTTCATAAAATTAAGTGGGGGGATAACAGATGTAAAAAAAAAAAAAAATTATTTTTACCAAGATTTTCTAAAAAAAAAATTTCTAAAATAATTTAATTCAATTCTGAATAAGTTCAGAATATTTCATTAAAATCTGACAATTATTTTATTTTTGCAAGAATTTCCAAATCAATTTGTTTTTTCACTGCAAAAAATGCTAAAATTTCCTATACTAATCTTTGGTCCCACTTCTGATGTAAGAAATAAAAGATTTTTAAGCAAAATTTTGAATATGCTGGAAAGGATTAAAAAATTTAATTAAATAATCAAAATATACTTTGTACTTTCCTCTTAATAATAACAAAAGATTTTGACAATCAAAATTTATTTTTATCAATTTTTGGGCATTTTTACATCATGTATGCTCTTTTTTTCAGTGAATTAGTTAAGGTACCTATATATATATATATATATATATATATATATATATATATATATATATATGTGTGTGTGTATTTATCTAAGTGATTAATACACTTTTTAAAATTCAGCAGTATTTATTATTACTATATTATTTTCATCAAGCATATATGTTTAAGTAAACATTCATTTTCTTTTTTAGCAATAGAACTTATGTCTACTGGCCTAGATCATTGAAAGTCTTGTTAAAGAATATGTATGCTGTTACTGTTTCAGTCACATAGGTCCTTATAGCAAGTCTATCACACACACACACACATGAATATGTTTATCTACTTTGATAGGTATTTCAGATATTTACTTTCTGATATATGTTTATTTATATCAGTCATTTTCTCTGACTTAAACCTTCCAAATGTCCATCAAAAATAGGATGTAACTGACTTTACATTAGCACATCAGCTCATGACATGTTGGAAAATTTCAGTTTACCCTACTATTTTGCCTATAGCTAGTGAGGAAGAAGTGATGAATGCATGCCTTTCTCAATGGTATTCATGCAAAAGTAAATGCAATAGCTACATTTGGAATTTGAATTTGTCCTGCTGATTCTATTTTGTGTGTTTTTAACTTTCATGTCATGGAATTATCAACTGTATGAACCTCAAAAATTGTGGTATTGCTAAGAGTAGTTTCAACTATCCATACTTGATCCAGCTTGCAGAAGTTTTGTGGTCAAAACTTCTATTAAATTTAAAAATATTTTGTAAAATATATTTCAAAGGAATAAGATATAAAGAAAAAAAGACATAAGCTAATAATAATAATAATAATAATAATAATAATAGTATTTTGAAAATATAAAAAGACCTTGAGGGGAAACATTCAAATTAAAAAAAAACAAAAAACCCACTGGTTACAGTTGATTCGTATTTTTTAGTAGAGCAGAAGTTGTTTCCCTTGTGTCATACGGCATATAATAGCAATTTGAGTTCACAGATTTTACCATCTGCATTGAACCCCTCCGCTCTCTCTCTCATATATATATGTGTGTGTGTGTGCACTGATGTAAACTTGACTATATTAGTAGTGGTGCTGAAAAGTTCTCGGCTTGATCAAAATTTTTTTTTTTTTTTTTTTTTTTTTTATAAGCGGTTCACCCTATGCAAGGCAGGAAGCCACTAGCACACAAGGGGTTACAGAGAGTTGGATCGAGAGCAAATAGGATTGATAGAGGAAAGGATAAAGAGAAGGATAGGGAATAGATCAGGGCATCTGCAGACGTCAATTGACATTACATTTGAATAGCTGGAGATTATAGCTATCAGGAAAAAGGGGAGTGTGAGACATGAAGCTATTGAAGTAGAAGAGACGGCTACATTTAACAGTTTCGACAGTGAAAGGGTGAGAGCGAGATGCCAGACTAGTTGAACGCTTAAATTCATGAAGTCTGGGAACCAGTGAAAGCAGCTCATCAGAGCAGTTACCATGAAAGTATTTGTAAAAAAGACAGAGGGAGGCGATGACACGTCTGTGAGAGGGTGACTGCAGACAAGATGCCAGATCAAGGCCAATTACATTGCATATCCGTCTCTGGATTTTATCAAGAACCTTGAGACAAACAGAAGGGGCTCCAGACCATATATGCCATCAATACTCCATGCAAGGGCGAATGGTTGATTTATAGATTTGAAGGATTGACTCTGGTGAGAAAAATTTCCTAGCGCAGCACAGGGAGCCAACTTTCCTTGTGGTGGATGAAGCTATTGACTCAATGTATTTGTTCCATCTCAGGTCAGCAGTCAGTGTGAGACTGAGTAGTTGCAAAGAGGTGCTCTCAAGGAGTTGAGCGTCAGACATTCTAATGGTGGACAGGAAATTCCTACTGAATTCATGCACCCTAATCCTGGCAGATGCATTATTCTTTATTCTAAATATTTTGAATAAATTCTGATATATATGCTTTATATAAATAAACTATGAAATCTCCACAAACATTATTAAATGCCTATAATTGATAACGGAAGCCATTGGTTTATAACAACGGCTTCCAATACTTAATACTTCTCATTTTCCCTCTTGCGTGGTCATGTGTGACATCATGAGCTGCGATGTGATTTTCGCTTCCACGTCTCGTATACATGAGTTTGTTGTTGCTTTGAAATTTTTCATGTAATAACAATACTGTTTCATCTGTGTGTTGTTTGATATATTGAAATGTAATTGTTGTCTTTGATAATGGCTTATGTAAGCTGAAAGCTTAGATTTGATTTAAACATGTATCAATATGGTGATTTCCTTTCGTCTTTCAATGATAATGTTATTTAGCTTATCAGAAAATATGAAAGGAACTTACTTAAAATAAATAGACATAACTTGTCTATATTATTTAATGAAACATGCATTAATGAAAAATTGCTACCTAAATATACACAATTTATATAATATATATATATATATATATATATATATATATATATATATATATGTCACGCATTATCAAATGGACAAAATCCAACAATTATTTTAAGACATTTTTATGTTTATACATTCTTTTTATAGATACAAATATTTAAGTAAATACTCTGTTTATAATAAACATTATTAAACAACATTTACCGGTCTGAATGTCCGAGAAATTTTCATAGAAAATATTTGTTCTCCAACAGGATTTGAACCTGTATCCTATATGGAACCGTCATTTAGCCTGACGTGCTCTTAACCGAACAAGCCACAGAGAATCATTTGATTAGCAAGGTCGAATTTACTGCCTTTAAATTTCAATCTTCCATGATTCTCTCATGTACATTCATATCTGCTCATGGCATAAACAAATGATGTCAGACATTATGAAATGGACAAAGTCTGACAATTATTTTTAAGACATTTTTATGTTTATACATTCTTTTTATAGATACAAATATTTAAGTAAATGCTCTGTTTATGATAAACAGTATTAAACATCATTTACCAGCCTGAATGTCCAAGAAATTTTCATAGAAAATATTTGTTCTCCGATAGGCCGGTAAATGTTGTTTAATACTGTTTATTATAAACAGAGTATTTACTTAAATATTTGCATCTATAAAAAGAATGTATAAACATAAAAATGTCTACACTATTTACATTATTCAGACTATTGACTAAGATGAGGACAATAGTCCGAATAATGTAAATAGTGTACATAAAACCTCATCTCAGAAATATAGATAAAAATGTCTTAAAAATATATATAAATTTGTAGGCATTTTCTCAAATAGAATTTTTGTTCTAAAACCAGTTTTATCACAACCAAGTAGTTTCAACTGGTGAATAAATTAAACAGTAGATCAGATAAAATGTTTTAAGAAAAATAGAACTGAAAGATGTGTTAGTTAATTATCAATAAATGGAACATATTTGAGTAAAAAAAGAAAAAAATGAAACAAAGGAGTTAATTCTCCTCCTTACAAATCTAACTCAAAGAAATTCAGTAGCCATTATTTTATTTTCTCAGTTTATTTCACATATCTGAACAATAAAACTGAAGCAGATATGAAATACACATGTGATGAATATATTTCTATAACCACAATTGACATATATCTGTGACCATTTTTTTTTTTTTGCTGGTAGTTCATTGTACAAGTCAGAAACACAGCAATTGTGAATTAAATCCCAATAAAAAACAAATTTATAAAACTCATTAATTTGATGGTAAACATGAGAGCTAAGAGGGAACCCATTTCACACCCATTAACTACAGGAGAAATTTGTGATCTGCAATTAGTGGGTTAATATGACAAATATTATCAAAAATAAAAATGATATAATTCCTTCTGATGAACAAATACCAAACATACCAGAGCCTTCATTAGATTATTCTTCAGAAAACAAAAATTCCAAATCAAACTGACAGCTTAATTAGAATTAAATAGAGCCTGAAGGTGGTGATGTCACTAAAACATAAAATTTTGGAACCACCAGTCAAGATACTACTGTGGAAATGGAGAGGTGTATAGGGAGGTGAATCTTGGTCTGTTCAGCCCTGATTGGGTCAACCAAGCAAGGGGGGTATGCTATTATGAACTATAAAAATAAAAGAAAATATATTCTTCACTTTAAAAGTTGAAATTTAATAATTTTTGTAGTGGTGAGAACAATCTTAAATATCTGTGTTTATGGTTTCAATCTGTAGGATTTGTCTATAAATTTGGGGAGGGGGGATGTTTTTAGCAGTCATCCATTTGATTGAGTGAAGGTGTTGCTTCCTAACCAAAATGGAATGACTGCTAAAAACATCCCCCTCCCTAAATTTATAGATAAATCCTACAAATGCATGCTGGGATTTGTTCCAATAAAACCAATAAAAATAGGCCATTTCTTTTCTTGGTCTCATCCATCATATTTTTTGTACTTTCTTGTCTTGAAATCAGAATACTACAATCAATTGACTGTATCCCTTTTGTGTGTGAACAACATTCTTACTTTATGAAAATTTTGCCTTATTATTGTTGCTTTAACTACTTTTGTCTTGCATATATATTGTTTACTTATTTGGCTTATGTCAGAGGGTATCCCTCAGATGAGGTTCTGCCGAGGGGCAGAGTCTCGTCTTGGGAAACCAACTCCATTTTTACGTGGTCTATAGGCAAATTTTGCCTGAGCATGCAGGCTCGGATACCTCACTTTAAACTGGCCTTGTGCCACATTTTGCTGCGTGGGACAGCGGGTAAATAATTATATTGTTTACTTAGTAATATTTTTCTGTGTTCTTTTTCTTCCTTTTTTTTATTGTTTATTGGAAAATACTGTTTCTGGGGCATTTTTGTCAGTTACACTTAATCATGGCCACATATGTGTATGTGTATATTCATCAATCTGTATGTATATAGTTGGTTTATATTTGTTATCCATCAGCACATTAATACATAAATGGAATCATTTCATTGATATCGTATATTTGATATGTAACTATCATAGTTATATTATGTGTGCGTGTGTGTGTGTGTGATAGAGAGCTCTTAGCTTAGTTTGGCACAAGGCCATATAGGATTGGTGCTTTGAGATTCTTTTATCTCATCTCAAACACTGCCTACAAAAAATAACCAACTTTGTCAGAAATCAAAAAAAAGTCTACAATTTTTTTATTTGTATTTTTTTTTGTGTATCTCAGATTAGCATCCCTAATTATCTTAATAGAAAGACGATCATTTAATTTTTCAATCTGAAATAAACTAAAGGATCACAAAAGAAAGCACCTTTTTGTTCTCAGATTAATATAGTAGTAATGTATTTTTTGTTTGTTGCTATGACTACCAGCAGAATTGATAGGCTTAATGGTCTTAATCCCCTGACCAGACGTGTCATATTAAATCCCTTGTTATATAGCACAAAGCTTTATAATAGTTTTCTTTCAACTCAGACATTGTCCATTTCATTTAACCTGACCACTAAAAGATAAACAGTGTCATTGAAGACAGAAAACAAAACTCTCCCCAATGGTGTTTTCATCTACAGAACAGGTAAGCACATTACAAACAAAACTATTTATGAAGGTAAATGTGTATATAATATCAAAAATCTAAACAATGATGATGTATTTATATGTGACAGAAAAGAGAAACATTCATTGTTACATGGTAATTTTATTGAACTGTTTTTAAGAGATCAGTAGAAATTTGACTGGATTTTTTAAATAGGTACAAAATATTTTATATTTTGTTCATTTTTTAGTCATCCATTTGTATCTCTTTGGTGTAATACATATTTCTTAGCATATTTGTATATCACTTTTCATACCACTGTCTATGATTATGTGTAATATATGAGAGTAAAACAACAAGTCTGTAACTTAACAGTTATTAACTGAATTTTGATCTGAAATATTTATTTGTTACAGGAAATAAATGCTTTTCATCATTAGACCACTGACATATTGACCAACCAGTGAAATATATTTGCAAACATAAACCAAAACAATATTCACTGCATGATTTAAAATGGTTTTTATTTTTCTACAAATAATTTGTACAATAGTATATTTAATAAATGTGATATTAATACATGTAATATATATGTCAATGTATTATTTTAATAATTTAAATGAGTATAGAATATCCTAAATCATGAATTTATGCATAAGACACAAAATTGTTCAAATATTTGTAAGTCATCATATCACTAAATATATAAATTTACATTGTTTTTATAAAGAGATTTCTATCTTATGAATGAATAACGCACTCTCTCATGACCTGAATTATTTTGTATGTGGAACTAAACTCCAAAGTTATCATATCCATAACCGTTGTCAACATGGATTAAATAAATAATTGGTTCAAATTCAAATAAGAAGATAAACATGTAAGACAATTATTTAAAGAGATCAAATATTTAAGAAAAAACAGGAAAATTTAAAAAAAAAAACAAAAAAAACCCCATTTTTTTCATATAGATGTAATCCTATTTTCAGGGTTTTAGGTATTTATTTACTAGGGTTTTTCTCATTTTTGAAAACTGATCTGCCTGAGGATTGCTTCATTGTAGTAATGGTGAATTTTTTTGTCTCTGACTCAGATTGTGCATGTGTGTGTGTGTGTGTATATATATATATATATATATATATATATATATATATATATATATATATATATATATATAAATTTAAAGAAAAAACAGACGACTTTAAGGTTTCCATGGAACCTTGAAGTGGCCTTTTTTTTTTCTTTTTTTTTTTTAAATTAAATTATTCGCTCTGACTTAACATTGAGCTCTCCGGATTTCATCCTACTTGGGATTATCCATACGGATTACCAAGATTTTCATTACTTATATATATATATATATATATATATCAATCACATCATAATTCCTATAACCCATTAGGGTCATAGGAGCAATGCATGTACTGTTACCATAGAAGCAGTGGAATGTCTATGGCAAGTTAGCCTGACGGAGCCCATCCCTCTTCAAGCTAGTTTTAAATTAGAAATTTTGTTTCTCCTAAACTGCTTGCTACCTTAGGGTAAAAGGGCCCCTCTGCCCTAACTCATAGCTTCTTAAAGTAGTGATGCATTCAAACCTTTTCCAATGGTATTTATTTGAAAGTGAACATAATGAACTCTGAGTGAATTTGAACTCTGCTTGCTGGCTCTGAAAGTAAAATCTACACACACACACACAAATTCTATAAATAAATGTTTATACAAATTATATCATGTCGAGAATTGTTTGTAATTATATATATAACATACATAAATTTATTTTAAATATATTCAATTGGAGTTCACAAATCCTGAGAGCATTTCTTGAACAAGATACTATTAAATATATTTTAAAATTCCTCTCTCTGTGGTGAAAGACATTATTCTTAATATAGGTTCTTTCTTTTGTATAAGAATAACTTCAACTATTTTGTCTCTTTCTTTACACTATTTTAGTATTTTGTATTAATATTTGTCTTATGTTGTCATAATTTGGCTGCTTGTGATGTGTTGGTCAACATGTGTATGAACTGCATAAAAGATTCAATAAGTTGCAAGTTAAACTCTGAGAGAGTGTGGTGGATGTATCTCCAACATAAGAATTTAATGCTGTTTTTTATGGGTAGTGAAAATACCATGGAAATTCATAAAATGCAGCTGTATTTTAACATTGACTCCATATGAACCTGTTCTATATTTGCAAGATTTCAGCTTTTCTTATTGTTGCCTACTGACTTTGTTATTTTCTTTATTGATGTTTAGTCACTTTCTGTAATAATGAGTAAATATTTCTGGCAAATATGATGGGAAAAATAACTTTGCACTGAATTTTGCAGTTTTTGTTTGAGAATGTTATAGCACTTTATATACATAGAAGATTTTGAAAAGAAATGGAAATCATTGTCAGGTATTTATATATATATATATATATATATATATATATATATAATCAGTAAGTATAACAGATGTGCAGAAAAGAAAAGTCTATTGGTATATTTTGAAATCATATTTTTTGTCTTTTGTTCTTAATCTTTTATATTCTTTGTCTTGTTAATGTATATTTGTAGATTTTAGCTTGTATTCACAAATGATTCCCATCAGCATTATCCATTTGCTTCATATTTAAACAGCACTTTTCTGATACACTTAACTAAAAGGGGTTATAGTCACTAGTCTACTGCAGAAAGCCATAACAATCTACTGTAGGATAATATTCTGCCTAATCAGTCATATCTTGAAAGAGACATGATCGCCCAAGCATGTATCACGTATGGCACTTGACAGACTGACCGACCCTGATGATTGCTCTATGGAAGAGTTACCTCCCTTGGGTACGTCAGATCATTTACTGATCAATTTCACAATTGATGTCAAACTGAAAGCATTCTCTGATGTTCCATCTCATTGGATGATCTCTTGGTTCACCAATGCTGACTAGGATAACTTCAGATCTTCCGTTGTTGAAGTTCTTCAAAAATAGAATTGCCAGAACGGCCTCCTCTATCTTTTCTGACATGGAAAATCTTAACCCACACAAAAAGTATCAATAGAAACTAAATAACCAGGCTTGATTCATCCAAGAATGTGCTGCAACCATAGCTCACCTTGACCGTCATCTCTATCACAGCAGTGTAGCAGAAACCAAGCATATTCAGAACTGTCTGCAATCATTGCAATAGAATTCTGGAAAATACAAAGAACAGCTATGCAGTGTCAGTTCAAGCTACGGTTGAAAACAAAAAACTTGGTTCCCATGAGTTCTGGAAAATCTCCAACAAAATTCTTAATAGAGGCAAAGTGTCAGTGTCTGCTATTATAAATGGCCTTGAAGTTAGCCTTATCCAATGAGGATGAGATAATCTCCCTGCAGTGAACTTTGCCTTTAACTCCATGTTACATAACAAGAGTCATCCCTTACCTGACTTCCCTCCTCCTCTCTCTGACACTTTGCCTCTTAATGAGTTACTAGCTTGGTTTTTGAGGTACTGAAAGTTACAAGGCAGTTTTTTTTTTCTCGATTGAGCAGTCAGAGGAGAGATCAGCTTTCAGGCTCTGATCATCTGGAGTTTTGAATACCAGGGACTGTGGTATCATCTGCATAGATATTTATGAATAATTTGAGAATGTTCTGGGACAGATCATTAATATAAGGCAGTAACAGGGTAGAATCAATTAGTGAACCATATAGAATGTTTGCATTGATCTCCTAAGCATCAAAAGCTTGGCCATCAACAACACTTTCAAGGACCTACCTGATAGGAAGGACTTGATGATTGCAAAGACTCGGCGAGTTTGTGTAGGAATCTCCTATGACAAAGGCTTTTGAGATATCTAAGGCAATTACTCTTATGATGAATTTATTATCAAATGGCTCCCTGATTATGAGTGTAATGACAGAACATCAAAAGTGGACCTAAAAGAGTAAAATCTATACAGCTTTTCACTCAGAAAGTTGTTTCTATTATGTTGATCAGCAAACTTCTTCTTGATGATAGATTCAAAGTGTTTGCTGATGAGACTAAAGAGGCTGATGGGTTGATATTTTAGATGAGGATGAGTGCTCCCCCACATACTTGATGACATGGCAGACAAACAATTTTGATAGACTTGGCAAACATTTCTCCTTCAGGAAGCGTTTAAACAAATTTGCCAAGATTGGAGATAACACTGGGCTAAAGTTCTTAAGAAATTCCACTGGATTTTATTCAGACCAGTAGCCTTCAAGGCTTTTGATGAATCTGGAAACTTCCTGTGCCATGATAGTGATATCATTCTCAAGCAACTCCATTTAGTAACCCTCTACCTTGAGTGGCTCTTTGGCTCTGTAAACTGTAGAGTAAAAGTATTATTATGCCATCTGTATATAAATGTGAATTTTAAATTAATTTGATATTTTTAAAATTTCAAGGACAGTTACCACTTTTAGCTTATTAACATTATCAGTACTTTTTCAAACCTTTAATATTGTGCATTGATGGATTCAATTATGTAGTCAATTTGACATGAGCCTAAATTCAATTATATTGAGTTAAGGCTCATTACATTGACTTTAGGTTCAAATTGAATTACCAATTACATTGACATTTTGACATGTGACTAAACTAAACTATTAGAGCCTAAATTCAATTACATTGTCATTTCATCTTGAGACTAAACTCAGTTATATTGGCAATTCAATGTGGGCCTAAACTCAATTGGCAATTCATTGTGGGCCTAAACTCAATTGGCAATTCGATGTGGGCCTAAACTCAATTACATAGTCAGTTCGATATGAGCCTAAATTTTTGTACCAAGCTATAAGCTTATTAAATACAAGATACACTCATTAGTATCCTAATTTTGATTATTATCGTGAATGTATTTGTATTCTCCAGCCCTCTTCAGATGTCTCTTATAGTTGTTAATCTTCTGGGAATTTAAAACCACCCCCTTTGATTGTCTTTATTCTGTTGTCTCTCTTTTATCAATTCTTTCTTGTGATGTTAATAAGTACAACAATCAATATGTTGTGAAGATTACAATCAAGATAAGGATGTTCGTCCATTGTATAATAATAATCCTTCATTTGAAGAATTCAAACAAAAATGTGTTTAAAAAGATATTGGAAAATCATATAAGTATGGAAACGTTTGTATATTTATACAAATAAAAATACCTGTCTATATTTCTGAGATAAGGTATTATGTACACTATTTACATTATTCGGACTATTGTCCTCATCTTTGTTGCCATATTTATTACAACGTCTCAGCCGTTGTATGCTCCGGCCTTCTTCTGAAGAGGGCCACATTGTGATAAATATGGCAACAAAGATGAGGACAATAGTCTGAATAGCATAAATAGTGTAAATAAAAATACATAAAATTGTATTGATATTTACTCTTTTTAAGAACACACCTATTTTATTTTGTTTTGGTTTATATTAATAGATATCAAATCTGTGTTCCTAAGTAGGATGTGGGTTTGAGATCTGCTTGAAGAGAATTTCTTGCCTCACTTATTATAAATTAATTTTCTAAAAGATTTTTATACACAAAAAATGTTAGAAAAATTAATGACAAAGGGGAAAAAATGTTGTACTTCATTGGACTAAAGTGCTGTTTGTGTTAATACGACTACACATGGGCATGGAAGTGAGGGGGCACTGATATTTTGAACTTTTAAATTAAATTCTTTTTTTATTTTTTTACATGTGTTTGGATATATAGTCCAGCCATTTTTTGTTTTGCTTAAACACTTTAACAAGTATCAAAAATAAACCTCTCTTTACTAATAGCTAAAATCATAAAAATCTGCAGGCTTATCACCAATCAATGCTTTTTCATCTTTAACAATAATTTTTAGAAACAAAAATTTGGATTACCAATGGATTTTAGCATGTATTTTCTTAGAATTTCTTGAATTTGGTCCTTTTCAGAGTATTTTAGCTAAAAAAAAAAATCAACATGTTGCTTATATATTGATGATGCTCTATTTATATATCCCTGCAAAAGTACATTATTTGACCATATAGATAAATTAAGCAGCTAAACATCTGAGAGAATTCACTTATGGAACAAAAATAACACTTTGTATCCTGTTAAATTGTACTGATAATAACCTAAAATTAAGAGTCTATTGCAAATCAGTTAATAAAAAATGATCTCAAAAATTTTTATTCTCACCATAACAACTAAAATAAAATCTCAAATAATCATCAAATTCTATTTAAGAGCATTTGTAGGCCTTAGTATTTACAAGATGAAGTGAAATACATTGAAAATACTTTTAAGCTCTTCCAATACCCTAATTATTTCATATTCAACACAAAACAAAAGGTTTGCAAAATATTTCAGAATAGAAGAGTGAACCATTCTGACAAACCCAACGAATCAAAATATATTATTCTACCAACCAACTCTATCACAACTACAATTGAAAAGAATTTATCTAAGTTTAACATAAAATTTGTTATAAATACTTCTAAAATAATAAAGACTTAATTAATACAAAACAAAATAATAATAAGCTAAAACTTGAAGATGGAAATAAATAAATAAATCTTTTACAAAACAACACACTTAATACATTAGTTGTTCACTGACAGGAATCTGGTTTTAAAAATTCTACTTTAATAAAAATAAAAAGCAGTTTATGAAAACAAAAGTCTATAAAATGTACTTTAATCTCTTGATCATCATTTGTATCCAGGTTCTTGCAACATTTCACCTTTCTTGGCAGATCTTTTATTATCACAATTTGACATAATTAATAACAAAAGTGATAAAAATATAAACAAAAAGAAACAAAATGAAATTGTCTCAACTATAGACACAAAACACAGAAGAAATTTAAAAAAATTTAATTTAAGTTTAAATTTCTGCATCTCCCACTACTCTTCTTTTATGTGCATGTGTGGTTATGTCAACATAAACAACATTTTAGTCAGATGAAGTCTTAATGGACAAAATGCGTCATGCAAGATTTTCTCCAATTTGTTATTAATGTTCCTAACATTGTTCTGATATAAAAATATATATATATATATATATATATATATATATATATATATATATATATAATTTTCTCCCAAGTAAAACTATATGTAATAAATACCTGATCTTACCCTTTATTTAATATTCATTAAAATTTATTTTCCAGTTTTTCCAAGAATCTGAAATTTCTCAGAGTGTAGGTAGGCAGATCCTGAATATTTCCAATGCTTGCTGCTTTTGTCTGGTGTTTTGAAAAAATTCCATTCTTTTTCAGGTTTCTTTAAGCAAATGCTAGTGTTGTTATCTGCTTATATAAGTTACCTCAACCTTGTGGAGCTGCAAAAAAAAAAACTTAGTTTGATTCGTATAATGTCTGGTCTGTCCTCATAAAACATAGTTCTGTTATTTTTTTTTTGTGAATAATTAAAAAAAAAAATTCTTCATGAAAAAAGTTTCAAGGTTTATTTTCTTTTTGCTGTGTTGGGTTCATGCCTTTTAGTTCAACTCATTGTTTTTCTGTCATTGTTGTTATTGTTGTTTCACACCTCCCTCCCTTCAACCCTATCCCACTATTTTGACATTATATCCTCCAGGTTTCTTTTGGTTGAAATACTGTTGGGTGCAGAGGTTTTAGCTAAGTCAGTTGAACTGATCTATTCCAGTTCATGACACATGTGATATGATCTCAGTGCCACCTGATTGACCTGCAGATTTTTACCATAAGAGTTTTCAACATATTCTTTAATTCTAGTTTCTCCATCTCATTTCAGACTCTTAGACAAAAATCTAATCGCAGCATTATAAATCTACTTTCTGTTTAAACTGTAAATTAATGAAACAAAGAAAAAAATTATATCCATTTTTTATATAAAATTCTTAGAAGAATTCTGTCCAGGTAGATTTTTTTTAATGTATATTTTTACATTATAGACATTATTCAAATCTTTTGACAACCTTAAAAGTTTATGAATTTACATGAAAAATGTATAAGAAGCTGACAAATTATGTTAACTGCAGTTATGGTGTAATATTTTTCTCTCTATGACTAGAATTCATTCAAAAAGTAAAAATAAAAAATACAGATCTTGTAAATTTGTATCTCTCTGCTATAGTTTGGTCAGCTGCAAATTTTAATTCTAAGAATTTAAACCGTGATAATTTCAGATGAATGTTTGCATGGCACAAAAACATCATTTAATTCCAAAGAACATTTCATCTCTCATTTACTCTGTCATTATAAAAAAAACAAAACAAACTGATTTCTGACTGATTTAAAATAAAACAATGAGAAAATAGTTTAAGGAATGCAGATTCTTTAATATCATTACAGTGTTCCCTATATGTGAATGATACAAGAACTCAGAGAAGGCATATCTTAGAAATTAGATGTTCTTCTATGGAAACTCTGTGTTTGATTTGAATTAATGAACATCATCTGAAGTTTTTTCTTTGTAAAACAATGTTCTTTCAAACTATAGGCAATCATATCTCTCCACGATTTCTTTTTGTCTACTGTAAAATAGTAGTTTTATCATTTGTTACAGTCTCCAGTTTTAAATTCAGATTTTTCCCTTCAAACCGGTTACCCTACAAATACTAGAGCCCATTTTTCCTATGGAGGTGTTGGAGAATAAATTAGATATATATTTTTTTCAATATTATGAGTATCGTGTGAACTGAATACAGGGGAAATTGAGCTCTGCCTGCTATAACTGGTTATGACATCTGTGTAAATTTTCATAAAGTAAAGACTGGGCTTAGACCTTTTTATTTGCATCGAATCTCAGTAAAAGTGCCAGTGGATATTATAATTTGAAAAGTTGAGTCATATTAAGAAGAAATTTGATAATATAGGTCTTTTTGATATTGTCTTTCATAGAATAGGCTGACCTAGAGGTAGGTTGTAAATTGCTACAAAATCAAAACATTAATCTAAAAACTTGAGTCCTCTTCTGAAATATTCTCATCAGAATGAGACTTTCATATAGATGCCAGACTTGTTTGGAAATATCTAAACGATCAGCTGTATACAATCGCATTCTCAGATCAATGCTTAAAAATGGCTCCAAGCAAATGAACTAGTGACAACCATTCTTTTGAAACTTTGTAGACTGGTGCTAATGAATCATAAAGAACTTTACCAAAGAACAAAAACCACTTGATAGCAGCAATGACTAAAATGGATAGCACATGCAACTCAAACAGAAAATAATGACATAATTAAGATGTTGATGTTCTACACTACTTCAAACAAAAGGTTAGGAAGGAAACCTCTATTAACACTGGACTTCAGTAACCTATTTTCCTGAAATAAGAAATAGAAAGATTTTATACATTTCAAACAACAGTCACACTGGCTGCACTGTCAATGAATGTTGAATATTTTATCATAAAGAAATGGCAAATACTACCATTATCATGGGATCTTTTTTTCTTTATTGTTAGTATTAACATTTTTACATTAGGAAGATTACTTTTTTTATTTACAAAGTTGATAATCCGTAAAATTAATAAAGATTCTTTATTTACGAAGTGCATTTATGCAGCCATATTTGTGAAAGAGCACCTTACACCTGCAATTGGCTTATGGCCACATCACATTAAAACAACGGTTCCCGTATGATCAACAAAGTTAAGCAATGTCAAGCCTGGTCAGTATCTAGATGGGTGAGCATTTGGGAATAAGTGCTGTAAGCTTGGATTTGAAAGTCTTGCAATGGATAATAGTTCGGAATTGTTAATTGGAGGGCAGAGTTCCAATTCAGGTTGGGTTCATTATATTCACTTGTGCATAAATGCCTTTTGGAAAGATACAAATCAACCTCTTCTCCTCCCAGCTATGGGTTAATTAGTAAGGCTTGTATTGCTAAACCATCAAAAGAAAATTCTTATAATCTAAAAATATTTTTTTGGCTTTAGAATAACATGCAAACTGTAAAAATCAAACAAATCAATCAAGAAAAACACCTGCAATCATAAATACCTGTGCATATTCTATAGAGGTACATGTCTTCTCCATTCGTGTTAGGCAATTTAGAAAATTGGGGTGGGGCAAGTTCCTTTTTTGGCACATCCTGTGGAATTTGATTCCATATGTCTATGCCCTGTAAGGATTGAACTGACTAATGATTTATAAATCCAGTCAGTAATAGATATTGATTTTGTTTGTATTAAAAAGATTAATTCTTAAATTATCTCTGTACTTGTTGGTGTGCTGGGCCCAAATTTTATATTGTTTTGGTAAAAATAGGATCAGATTTGAAGATAGGAGTGAAAAAACCTGACCAATGGAGCGAGGGAAAACTTGATAAGTAAAATTTATTGATGAACAATGGTGATTACAGATGCTTTTAAATTCAGTATTGCTCACCACAAATAAATAAATCTCCTGCTGTTATTAACAAATACTGTGACCCAAATCATTGCCTTTTGATTCGTTGTTTCTCTCGCCTCCGTTTCCCATCACCACTCCAAGGATTTGATTCACAATTGTCGCTGTTAATGTGGCAGAGAAAGAAAAAAAAAAGTTTTAAAAAAAAAGGAAGGAAAATGTAGTCGGGGGTGGGAAGAATTCTCTCTCGCACATAACACAATGTGGTCCTCTCGTGTGGACTATTATTTCGTACACCTACCCTACCATCGTCCTCTTTTAAAAAAAATTTTTTTTTTTTTCCTTTTTCACCTTTTCTTTTTTTCTACATCTGTATTTCTTTTGCTTATTTTTCTGTTGAAAAGGTGGTTGTTTCCTGTCGTGGTCTCTTCTTGTGTATACCTTGAACTTTCTCGATCTTTTTATTTTATTTTTGCCTTCTTTCATGTGTGTTTGTGGTAAATTGCTTCTTGCTTTTTTTTTTTTTTTTCTAATTCGTAAGTGTTAGTCGTAAACTGTTTTACTTTTTTTCTTTTCCCATTTAGAGTTAAAGAAACAGATCGCTCATATTATTATTACTACTGTCGAAGTTGGTGTGGTGACAACTCTAACCGTTTATTTGCTAACTTTTCCAAAGCACTCAAACTTGGTTGGTTGGTATTGTTGACAAACAGAGGAAAAACCTGCAAGAAATGAAAAGAATTTGTTGAAACAAATGAAACAGTCATTGTCTGTTGTCATATTTTTTTACACTACAAAATCGACAGACAGGAATTTTACAATAATTCTAACGACCCATGTAATCTACAATTACTGATACAGTCTTCAGGATTACCCGAGAGAGGAGAAGACTGTTTCCTTGTTTGAAAAGTCAAAGTGGAAAAATAAAATATACCAGTCATATGGCGTGGAATATGTAACTGTAAAACACACACACACACACACAACACAGGCAGGCTGTTAGGAAAAATCATAAAATGAAAATCTATATACAAAGTAAATAATATACATTGGCTTGTATTGTTATTTACGATGCTGAATTCGATTTTAATGTTGCTTTAGTTTAGTTTTAGAGTTAATTTTACGAGTTGGATGTAATTGATATTTCAAAGTTTCTTTTCTTGTAAGAAACAATAATACCTACCGTTCTTTTTGTGCCGTGTGTAAAACTGTTTAGTTTACAACACCTTCACTAAAAAAATATGTTTTTTATTATTGAGAGAGAGAGAAAAACGAAATGAAGATGCATTTTCTTTTCTTTAGGGAAATCGTGTTTTGGTTTATTTTTCTCTCAAGTTTACTTTAGTTAGTAGTTCTAATTGTCGTAAGTAATTAAGTTGGAAGCCAAAATCAGTCACAACAAACAACAGTATTTCGCTTACCTTAGTTTTTTTTTCTTTCTTTTTTGCTTTTCTTTAGGAAACATTGTTTTAAAACTCAGTAAAAATCGGTCGGTGCCATCATCAATGTAGATTCTCTCTCTACCTTCTCCTCTTCATTCATTCATTCATTCATTCATTCATTAATCCTCTACAAACACTGAGTTGACAATCGGTCAACAAACGTAAAATAAAAAACAAAATAAATAAATATACCTGATCTGTTTAGTTTATTATTTAAAATTTAATTATTCGTTTTTAAATTTCTAATTGATTTAAAAAACAGTTTTTGTCCTTTATCATTTTTTTTGTCTCTTTGGTCGGATCCTAGCTTACTCGGAAAAGAAAACATCAACTTCGTTTCCATTGTTTATTTGCCACCCCCCCCATATTTCGGGGGAATGGACATTGTATAGTACGACATGAATAATTTATGAATGATGCATTTAATAATTTAAAAAAACTTGACAATAATAGTGTTCTTATAATTTTACATTCAGTAACTTTTCTACTCATTTTTAAATACCTTTTTTAAGTTTACTTTATTTATACACTGATAATTAAATTACAATATTACATTTTTTAATTTGTTGTCTTTTTTACACACCACAGCAAGTTTTTGTCAGCATTTTTAGATGATTTACAAATTTTACATGAATGAAAAATTAAAAGTACTTAGAGGTACTGCTACACATCCAGCAACAACTCCAGCTACCTGCTCGCTATCTCCTCCTCCTCCTCATCATTATCATCCAGCTTCTTGCTGTGTACTTGGGTGTAGGGTACATACCACACCACAACCACGATTACAGGCAAGCTGTGTGTATTGTTGTCATTTTTTTACAAAGATTTTTCACATTAATTGTGCATAAAAAACGAGACAACCAAACTAACACATCGTCTTCAAAATACACAAGTACGCGTCCTCATCGGCAACATTTGTTGTTGCTGAATCCAATTTTGTCTTGGATGTTTCCCTGTTTAATATCGTTTCGTGTGTAAGTTCCTGGATAACAGCTTGTCACGTTTTGTTGCTTTTAACAACACCTGTTAAAGAGAACAATGTTTTCCATTGTAATGAAACCTAATATTAACAACAATAATAATAATAATAATAATATGGATGTGCAACAACGTCACACCAAGGTAAGTCATTTCATGCCTGTTTGATCTTAATCGGCATTTTCATGATTGCCGATCTGACAGTAACATCCGCCCACTCATTTCTTATGTCTTTTACAAGCACCATGCATAAGTAATTAATTAATCATATGATTTTTTGGTGGTCTGTTTAGTTTTACACAATATTTTAGAACTGTTTATTACAGTTTTGGGTTTAATAATAAAAATCACAATTTAAATTTGCTAACCAAACGATTGGATTTTATTTTCCATAACAAATGCTTTTAAAACAGGATGAATTGAATTTTTATGAAAAAAGAAAAATAATTGATTGAAATAATGGGAAATTCTAAATTATGATCCCATCGCAACATTTATGCAATAATAATTAGTACATTTTTTTTGTCAAAATAAATAAACATGCTTCATGTGACAGACTAGAAAATTCGTATATTCTAAAAATTTTTAATATAATTTTTTTTTAAGAAGCTTTCACATTTAAAAAGTAACAAAATTTATTTTTTAAAGACAATTAAAAAGTGAAAATCGGAGGGAATCCTAACCACTGAACCAGTGTATCACACACTTATGGTCAAGTCAAGTAGGATGCTAAAGACTCATTCTTGGTCCAATTCTGGGGAACTTTGCCAAGAATTTGTGACACAAACGTCCTTGGAAACTTACGTTGCTTTTTTTGTTTTTCGAGTATTTCTGTCCTCATTGATAGAAAGAAATGTGAATGTAATAATGCATGGCAAAACGGCAGTTAAAAAGGAGCAAATATTATCAACTTTATTTAATTTCCGTACATTTTGATTTCTTAAAAAAGAGGATAATTCACAGGTTAAAAAGTTCTTTACGCACAACTTAAATTGCGTGAAAGCCGTAGGAAAACGTCATTATTAAATTGAAAGAAAATATTTGATGGCGTCGTATAAGACTCCACTTGTTCCCCCCCCCCTCTTCGGGGTGGGGGTTTTGTCAGTGGAGTTGAGGTACTGGTCAACTAACATTTATTACTTACTCAGACACCCACGACTGTTACCCATATTTACCATAGTGTAATAATTAAATGTAAACGTTGTTTAGAATTATTGTTAATAATTAACAATAATTCTAAACAACAAAAAAATCTGCAATTAACAGTTAATTGCAGATTTTTTTTCATCTTTTTTTGGCAAATGTAAATAAAAATTTAGTTGATTATATAACGCGATTTTTTTTCATAAAATTTGCTCAAGTTTTTTGTGATAATTTTTTTCGTTTGCATTAGCAGAATTATTGCTTGTTTTTGATATTGTCAAAAAAAAAAAGATTTTTAGCAAAAAAACAAAAAAACATTGATATAGGAATCAGATGGAGATGGTTCAGAGGAGAAATTAAAGTTTTTTTTTTTAAATTAAATTATTAAACCATTCATTTAGTTTTTAAGTAAAATTTAATTTATAAAATTTCTTGAATTAGATTTAGTAACTAAATACCAGAATGGATTTTTAAACTTAACATATTTAATTTAATTCTGAATAAAAATACGTTGAGGTTAGTAACGACCTTGGATGTAATGAACATTGATGTCAACGAAGATGTAATAATATAAAAGTACGTACAGTTTAAAAAAAAACTGTCCTAGTGTCCTTGCTATTAAAAGCCAAACGCATGAATTCTGATTTTAAATAAGATTTTCTTTTCAATTTGGTATTTAGCACCAAGGATATTGATACATTTGGTTACTACTTACAAGACAACACATTAAAAAAAGATTTTCCATTAGTTTTATCCCCCCCTCTACCATTTCTGCTGAAATTGCTGACCGCTGTATTGAAATTGATTTTTCATTTCTATAACTGCTTTCTTGCGTCATAGTTTATGTAGAGTTGCGAAAAGATATTTTTCAGGAAGGCGAATAAAATGTGGCGGGAAAGCCCCTTACTAATGAGTAATAATTATTACTTCACACAAAAATTCTTCTATTGTTCAATTATTTCTAGTAATTTTTTAAAACTGAATCTTATTTTTCTCAATATAAATGAATGAATAATAAAGGAATATGTTCAGAGACTGAATCGCGTGCTGCTCAAATCATGCATGTTGTGATGTCATTGCTATTTTTAGATGCACTCCAGACAATTCCCAAATACGGGTCAGTGTTTAATCCTCTGCAGAAAGAGAATAGCATCTTTCTTTCGTCTTCTTCAGTAATCGGTAATATGGATTACTTAATCGATCAATAAAATGATGTGAGGCTGAGGTACCACCAATATTTGAAGGATCTCTTTAAAAAATTCATTTTGTATCTGAATTAAAAGTTTATGTAAAATTTTGGGCAAATTTCATAATAATGGAAACAAGAACTTTTAAATTTTATCATTCCTCCCCTCCAAAAATGCCCCTAAAAAAAGTAATGTTTTTAAGTCATAAATAATGTTAAGATATTTTTTTTTTTTACTTTTGTCTATATCCGGTGATAAACTTGTTCATGGTTTTAACTATTTTTTATTCTTTAAACATTCATTTTGTTATTTACAGGAAAGGAAGTTAAAATCATTCCTAGATCCTTCTTATATTTGTAAATATTTTTTAACTCATTGATTTTTTGTTTCCAGAAAGGAAAGCAAATTATTTATTATAGAGAGAATTTTTACCCTATGCTACTTATAACCTTCAAGTATAAATTAAAATATGTAATTGTCTCAACAGCAAATACAATTTTTTAGATTTTAAATGCATGCTGCATAGTTTGGATAAAAATGGATCAAATATTTTAATATGAATAACTAAGAAAAGTCATAAATATAAAGTGATTTTTGAAATATTTTAATCATATGTACAAATATAAATCAAAGAAGTGTTAAGTTTTATCATAACTGATTTAGATATAAGAAAATATTATAAAATGGTAGAAAAAGATTATTCTCAATGGTGAAATATTTCACATACTGAGTGGTTTATTAACAAAGAGAGAATCAGTAAGTGACCAAATGTAGAATTCCTGGAACTTTCAGCTGGTAACTTGTATTTGAAATAATTATCCGAAACTTATTTTTGGTGGTAATTGTGGCTTAAACGATTTATCTTGTTTGTAAATTAACCTGAATAAATTTACAAGGTAACATAATGTCTGCAGTATAGAAGAAATTGCCTACTTTAGTCTGGACATTCCCTTCTGATGATCAATAACTGGAATTGAAACTGCTTTACCAGTTCTTTTACTGTTATTATGATGGAAGATATGAAATTGCGTTTGCAGTATTAACAGAAACATTTATTCTTCCGTAGGAATTGAGTTTGTTTTTTTTGTTTTTTTACATCTAATTTATCATAATTACAATCATATGTTGAAACACCGGTTCTAATAAATCATCAGAATTAAGCAATGTTAAGCTTAGTCAGTACCTGGATGGGTGACTGCTTTTAGAATACCAGGTGATGTATTGGATAACAGCTTGGAATTGGAAATTGAAAATCCGAGTTAAAATTCCGGTCAGGGTTGTTGTATTCACTTATGAGCAAATACTATTGGGAAAGGTATGAATCCTCATCCCCGCTATGGATTAATTAGTAGGACTTGTACTAGTAAATCATTATTATCTTCCAAAAAATTCTTGATCTAAAAATATTTTCAGGCTGCAAAAAAAAAAAAAAAATAACTAAAAAACAAATCGATCAATTGATTATATCAGTTTTTCCATGAGTTCCATCTTTATAGGGTGTAAGTGAGGAACAAAGTCATTTACAGTTTTGTTATGAGATTAACTTTATAAATGTTATCATATTGGACAGGTGTATTTTTTGAGTAAAAGTTCATGTGTAAGATACCCAGTGTGTTAATCTATGTTGAGATACCTGTTAAAGTGAGTAGCATCTCTAACCTGGAACATTGAATTTATTGTGTGTATTTTGACAGTTTACAAAGCAACTTTATTTTTCATATTACACAGCATCATCTCTCATACAGGTATTATGGATAGGAGACTTTCACAGAAGACTCAAATTGTCCATTTAGGTCTAGAGGTATGGTAGTAGACAATTAAAAGGATACCCTTGTGAAAAAATATCTTGTAGGCTGGTAAAAATTGAATATGGCAGGGAATAAAAGATTGTATAAATTACATGTAGTTTTTACAAAAACATTAAACACAAAAATATTTAATATCAGGTCAAATTTACTTAGACTAGTAATATTGTTATTTTGAATGTTAGCATTTCTTTAGGAGTTTGTCATAGTTGGAAGAAGACCTTGGGTTCAAGGGCTGAAATATTGTGGGGAAACTAGTCTGAGTAAATCAATGGAAAATAACGATAATTACTCATGTAAAGAAATTAAAACACCAATTATTAGGTTAAGTAATTCTGAGCAATAATGTTGTGAGTTTGATAGTCTACAGAAAAACTTAGATATTAATATTTAACATATAATATGTAATAATATTTGCTTATGCAAAAATAATATCTATTTTTAGATGATTAAATATTAAGTCATTGGAACATAATTTTTAAACTTAAAACAAATATTAAGGAAATAATAATAATATTGAGTATAATATTCATAGATAAGTAGATATACTATTTTATGAAACAAAATAAATTGTTTGAATTTTGTTAGACAAGGAATTGTAGTTAATGTATGTGACTGGTTGTGATTTTGCTATATACTCTCACACATTTCTTAGATGTTTCTTCTGGAAGGTTCTATAACATTTCAGAACATAATAGACACCTGAAAAGGTCAGTTTAAAGATGGCCAAAATATTATGTAAATGCCAAGCAACTGAGATGATGGAATCAGTTTGAATTAACCACATGCAAAAATCAAATTCAATTACAATGCAATCTTAGGCTTATAGAAATATTTTCCAAATAGTAATAATAATAATACTGACATCTATTAGTCACATCTAATAAGAGTTCTTGTCTTTATTATGAGATGTAAAAATCAAATTCACAATCAATCCATTGTGTATCACTCAGTCAATTGCCACATGTAATACACTCTTGGGCGATCATGTATTTTTCGATACATGACTGACGAGGCAGAAGATTTTTTCCTGCAGTAGGTTGCCAGTTCTTTTTGTGATAGACTGGTTGCCAACCAAGGCTAAAGGAGCCAGTCTGTCCTGCTATTTAACTCATAGCTGGGGGGTGGAGGGGAGAAGAGATGGATTCATACATTTTCCCCAAGGGAATTTGGCCATAAATGTATGTAATGAACTCAATAATGTAATAAAAGGAATTCTACATCATGTGGTATTTGAAGAAAAATAAATTTTACTTGGCTCGCATGTAATGTAAAATCACAAAAACAGCCTCATATCCACATATATGGAAGGTCTGTTGAAAAAGTATTGAGACTGTTGCTATGGTAATGGAGTTAAAGGATGCAGACTGAAAACATTTGAACAAGAATGATTGACTGCCATAGGCTTCAGTTTGAAATTTCCAGATCAACAATCACCAGCAATTGAAACGTGATAACAACAACAGCAAAGATGAGAACATTAGTGTGAATGTAAATAATAATTATTGCAACATTTAAAGAGTTAATGAAGACTGTGAAGCGAATAAGTCACAAGAGTTTATAAGAAATGTAATGATATAAGCAAGAATATATTTGACTTTTTTTTTTTTCTTGCAATTATCTAAATTGATAGAACATTTATTACATATATTTGACTCTGCAATTTCTAAAGAAGTAATAAATTTTACACTCTTCGTGGCCGAGTTGGTTCAAAGAATGTTGAATCTAACAATTGTTTCTCCTTCAAAGTGGGATGTAGGTTCAAATCCTACCAGAGAGCCAATTTTTTTTTTAATAACATTTTTTTCAATATTTTAGGCCAATAGATGAGAATAAATATACTGTTTAAAAAAAATAAATGGACTGTCTACTCAAATATAGATATTCACTAACAATAATGTTTAAAGTGATGAAAATACTTGACTCTAAATGACTCATATAGTCATTATTGCAATCTGGAAATTATATTTTGAATTTTGTAAGAAAGATTCAGATTTAGTTATTTTAGGCTTGAATACATATTGATATGAGAAAACAGAAATATCTCAGAGTTTTAGCTTCAGTTTCAAAAAGTTTTGATATTTGAACAAAAGCTTTGCCCCCAACACATTTGTTCCATATTATTAAATGGGGCTCTTCAAATTTATTCTCATCCTGGGTAAGACAATAAACTATTTCCAACACCAAGGCCTTGGATCAATTCTTAATTGCTGGTGTTTCCAGGTTCACCCTGATCCAGGGTGGTAGCACCTATTAGGGTTCCAACTATGGGCAAATAGTTAACCCCCAAACTGGGGCGAAAACACCATGGAAGTGTAAAAATAGGTTTTAATACCAGCAATAAGTTTTTTGAGGAAAAATTATTACCAGCTATACATTTTTGAAAAAAAAAAAATATTACCAGTAATACATTTTTGGAGAAAACAAATATCAGCAATAAAAATTTTGTTGACATTAAATAACCCATTGAGGTGTTGATATGCTGTAAAACAAACCAATCAAATTTATTCATTTCAAATTTAAATGAATGTTAATACTTTTTAGAAATCAACAGATATTGTTACTGTATTTTTATTACACAATATAAATTAAATCTAAGATATGAACTACCATGGGCTGAAGTAATGGTTATATTTATTACTGAATTTAATGTGATTAAATTGTTATTTTCAAAGAGAAAATCTGTATTGAAGATCTTGGCTGGAAAACCTCCAACTTTTTTCATATTATCACAAATTATCTTTGCTTGTGAAGTTAGATGAATTTTCATTTTTATCCTGAACAATCAAATTATTTTAAAAGCACAAAACATTCTTCAGTCATTCACTTGTATATCATGTCAAAAGCAGAATGTAAGAGTCATTAGAAATACCATTCAAAATTGTTGTCAGATTTTAAATGATGAAATCATCTGGAGACTTTCTATAACCATTTACATCTTTTGTACTTTGATGGTTTTACTTCTGTTAAAATTGTTAAAATTTCTTAAATATTATTTAAATATACTATTTTTTTCTATCTACAAATAAAATGATGTTGTATGAAGCCATTTTCATCAGTATTTATAAAAAAACTAATACACGTTTTCCCTTTTAAAAACAACAAAAAGCAATTCTCTTATTTTCTTTCAATCTTTTCAGCAGACAAGAAAATAATAAAGCATTGATTTTTGTCTTCTCTCCCCAAATATTGTTTCTGCAAATAATCCTCAGCTTCCTCTTTTATTTTGTTCTTTGCAAAAATATTTTCAAATGCTTCTTTTTCTTTCGTTGCTTCTGTTAACCATCCTTTACAATGAAGTACAATTATTGTATAGAACTCAGACAAATACTATTCTTATATTGTGTCGTGGGCTTTCTTAGTTTTAACTCTTCTTCTCTTAATACAATCGATTAAAAATGTCTGCTGCTAGTCAAATTCTGTAATAGAAAGTAGAATTAATGCACATCAGATATTTATACACCAACATTTTTTGCAGGAAAAATAATTATTCTTAGTATTTTTTTCTTTTTAATAACAGGTGTAAAAGAATATTGTTATATTTATATTAAGATAAATTTTCTCGAATTTTCATATAAAGGAAAATCTACAATTATATGCCTTTCTATTTGTTTTTTTACAATGTTTCCAAGATCTTTTGGCCAAGGTACATTTTTTAGTGTATTAAAGTGTTGATTTCCTGGCAGTTGCGAGTTCAATACTTGAGTTGGGTAGTGTAGAAAAGTTATTGAGTGGAAGAAACTGACAAGAATTATAAAGGTGAATAAACTCAAGAGAAATGACTGATGTGCCCTAAGCAGGGATTGAATGAAGAGTTTGGTTTAGAATTCCAAGACGGTTACTGAATAAAACAGACAGCTGCAGTTGCTCAAATAGTGCATAAGTTGAAATAATGAAGATGAGCATTCTTGTCTGAATAGTAAGACGTATAATAAATGGTAATTTCTCATCTAAAAAAAATTCTAGTATAAATTAAGAAAATTAAAGCAATAAAAATGGACATGGTTAAAAGGACAACAATATACAGAATGAGGTAACTAGCTCAGCACTCATCAGAACTCGATTAAAAAAAAAAAAAAAAAAAAAAAAATTTACCAACCTCAATATATTATTGATATATGTATATTTTCTTCATATTTCCTTTTAGTTTGCATACACAAAAAAATTTTACTTTCCTTCATTGAGTTCTTATGAGTGCGGAGCAATAACCGGTTAGCTTATTCAGTATATTTTTGTTTTTCTCTTTCTTTTTTCTTTCTCTTTTCTTTTTCTCTCTCTTTTTTACTCTTATCTTTTTTCTCTCTTTTCCGCCTTTTAACTCTTTTCTTTTTTTCTGCCTCCCTTTTTTACTCTTTTCTCTCTCTTTTCTGCCTCTCTTTTTTCTTTTCTCTCTCTTTTCTGCCTATGTTTTTTCTTTTCTCTCTCTTTTCTGCCTATGTTTTTTCTTTTCTCTCTCTTTTCTGCCTATGTTTTTTCTTTTCTCTCTCTTTTCTGCCTCTCTTTTTTACTCTTTTTTTTTCCTCTCTCTTTTCTGCTCTTTTCTTTCTCTCTCTCTTTTCTGCCTCTCTTTTTTACTCTTTTCTTTTTCTCTCTCTTTTCTGCTTCTCTTTTTTACTCTTTTCTTTTTCTCTCTCTTTTCTGCTTCTCTTTTATACTCTTTTTTTTTTCTCGCTCTCTTTTCCGCCTTTTTTCTCTCTTCTTTTTTCTCTCGCTCTCTTTTCTGCCTTTTTTTTTCTCTTTTTCCTCTCTCTTTTCTGCCTCTCTTTTAAACTTTTCTTTTTTCCTGCCTCTCTTTTTTACTCTTTTCTTTTTCTCTCTCTTTCCTTTTATTTCCACTTTCTTGCTCCTAATTTTGCATTTGCTGATGGCTGTAGTTGTTGTTTTATCTTTTTCATCCTCTTTCTATCCATTTTTATTTCTTTAATTAAATTTTGTACCTCATGAGATTTTTAAATTCAGAAAGAGTTAGTTTGGTCCTATGCCTGTTCAAAAGGCATGAACTCACCTTTACTATCTCCAGACTTTTAACTAGAGCCGTGTTATACACTACACTGGTAGGTTTATTACCTGTTGAAGTAATAGCTTATGTCTGTTTGATTATGAAGACAGGCATGAACCCAAGCTTTTCTTACTTCACTGCAAGTTGATTTTAACCATATTAATCATATGCTTTGATTACCTAGCAGCAATATTTCAAAACATATTCAAGCTTCATTCCCCAAAGAGGAATGATATCTTTCTCAGAAAAAAAAATGATGTATGCTTTATTCTATTGTGAAAACTCAGAAGACAACAATGTAATGATAACAACAAAAAAAAGTTACTTCATGTTTTTAAGCATTGTGATAAAAATGAACAATATGAAAGGAAAATAATGTTATTAATTTTTAAACTTTTTATATTTCATTTTCTATTCAGTCTGTTTATTTATATCAATGAAGGAAAAGTTAAAAAACCAAAAAACAAACTCCTGTTCAGAAGACTAGGAAAGAGTATGAACTGGGCGATAGGTGAACCTACACTTCTGATGTTTTTTGAACTTACATCTTCTATACTTAAGCAGTTATTAGTACCTTTTTATTTAGGCAACCAAAGAAAACAAGCAACTTTTATTATTTCATTTTTACTTCATATTGTAATGCATAAGGAAAATGTGCTTATTTTATCTGAATTAAAAAAAAAAAAAATTAGAAAATTTTAGAAAAAAAGTGTAAAGCTGAAAAAATCATTTTCTTGTTACCTTGAAATCATCCTCATCATTAGCAGGAAAGTAATTTGGTCAGTCTTGTAGATAACATTTCAGACATTGAAAAATTTATTTGCTTTAATTTTGGTATGTTGTCTTTCATGCTAGATGACATGTAGTAAAATTTTTAATCTAAAATTTATAAAAATAAAAACAAATGACAGTGATGTCAGTAGGAAAATCCTACTGTTTAGGTAAGGTTCGTTTATCCCTTCACTATGGAAATCTTTGTATCCTGGAAATTATGGCTATCATTTTATCTTTCAAAAAATTTAATTGCCATGTTAACATGATGTATGTTTGCTTAAAATTCTACTAGAAATGTACCCTTCAAGTATGATGTGCTGGTGTTAAATTCATTAAACACCATAAGTGAAACCTTGATCACTGCCAGAAGGTGACTTTTAATGAGCAAACTTGAACTCAGTTTTCTATGGGTGCATCACTTTTATGACTTTAGGCCAGCCTAAGTTAAATCTAATAAAGATATAACAGTGAACTTAAAATCCTATCAACACTATGACTGTTTTCATTGTCTGATCAGCTTATAGAGTTAATTTGTCATTAGATGAGAAAAAGTAATTATTATTTAAGACCTTAAACAAAACAACAAAAAGCTTAAACTGTCATTACAAAAAAGATATTTAAAATATATTAAAATGTCATTACAACATCCAAAATCTGTTGAGCCAACAAATTAAATATAATTAAGAGAGATTTTTTTTTTTTTTTTTGATTGGTATCGATCAATAAATGTTGAATCACACTAATCTGTTCATCTGGGGACCAAACAGGAGTGCAGGAGAAGAGGCTTTGTTTAACTTTTTTCTTTTCTTTGTGGAGGGGGACTATTGTAGCACTTTGCGACTCCATCCATGTGACCTAGGGCAGACGTTGTATATCTTCATGACCTTGACCTTTTCTTCATTGCATTGCCACACACCCTTCAGTTTAAGTCCATTCAGTTTCATGATAACCCTAATGACTTTTTAGTTGTTTCAGTGTTACAGACTTGGTCTGAATACGCTTTGTGAACTTTTTTTATACTTTTATATTTCATAGCAGATCTCTCTTTTTTTTCTTGAGATCTTTAGTACTTTGCAGGACCAGTTTACACTCCTTTCCATATAATTTGGTGATTTCTCATCAAATCTGGAGCAGAGAGGATGAAGCTGAGGAGAAAATGCTGGCCCCTGCCATTGTGGCCAAGGCACTTGGAAGGGTTATATATTTAGTTACATTTCCATTTATTTTTGTCTGCCAACTGGACCTTCCAGCTACCTTGGCATTCATAATCTTTGCTACTTCCGGCTTACCACAGACCCTTACTTTCGGCTACACATTGGTCCCTACTTCCAGCATCTTTTTCTCAACCTAACTCACTTGGTTGAACGGTGTTAATGGACCTGCTTACAACAGCCCTGAACTTCTGGCTACACCATGGTCCCTACTTCTGGCTTTCCTATCAACCTGGTTTAGGTAATTGTTGTATGCATATTGTCCAGACTCAAACAACCCATTCCGTACGCATCGGTTAAAATACTACAAAAGGTTCATCATTGGATTAACCAGCAACTTTTCAGCACTTTCATTGGACATGTGAACTTAACTTTCAAACTGTGGATTTACATGGACTTTACTTTTAGCATTTAGTCACAGTTGTATTATCTAGATCTACTAGCTGGATCTGATTCCTTCATTTACTTACTTCTGACTTTATATCAGAAGGTTGCGTGTTCAGATCACATCAGGGGGTCTGCTACAGAACCAGTTAAGATTAGGGTAAAAAATGAAAGGACAAAATAATGACTGTTCTGTCATAGTGATACCAATACAAGTTATATGGGAATAAATCTGGGCACCTTGACATGGTGTAATGGTTAGAAAGTTTGTCTTGCTTGATCAATTACAACTGAATAGTGAGTTTGATACTCACTGGGTGCCCCATACTTTTGGCCTTGTGCCACATCTAAACCACGCTTAGATTTATGCCCATATAGTGATTCTCTAACTTAAATTAAAAGTGGGAAGTATAATCACTAAAATTTTTTGGTTTTTGATTGATTTTAAAAATTTAAATGTTTGTTTTTTTTTCTTGTTTTTTTTTCCTAAAAATGTTCTTAATGCAAATTATGATTCATAAATATATTTAATTCTATAGAGGAGATATGAATAATTTTTTTTTCTTTCATCTTTCTTTACTAATGGGATAAACTTTTTGATTATTATAATAAACTTTTATGCAAGTTTGGATTCTTTTTCCTTACTTATCGATTTTGCACCCAAACTTTTTTCTTCATACCCGCCCGATTGAATGGTTCAGAATGTTGATGAGTTCAAACTATTCAGCTAATGAATCCTGGATTAACAAATTTCTATCTGGTGGTGTTAGTATATTAATGATGATTACAACTGCCTATTGCATAAAATTGAAATCCAAAATTACCTTATTTGAATAGCTATTTCAGCCTGCAAAACTTACTTATAGGCCTTGTCAACTGAGAGGTGTGAAGAAATAATTTAGGAGCTTAAAATTTAAGCATTTAAAAAATAAAAGAAGAGAGAAAAGAGGAAAAAGAAAGAGAAAGAAGAATAAAAAGGAAGTTGCAGATGAGATTCTAGACATAAATTTAAATAAACAACCAATATCATGGTAGGAGAAGTGGGAGTGTCTGGTTCAAGAAGACAGTTAAAATAACCTTGACCTATATTTTAAAATATTAACATTTCAACTTAGGTTGAAACAGAATCACAAATTAAAGACACAGGTTCAAAATATTTGTAAAATTAAAATAGAAAATAATAAATATCAGTTATAAATCAAAGAACAAAAAATATACTTTCTCCTTTTTTAAAAGAAAAAAACTCCCAAATCTATGCTCGCAAAATATAGGAAAAAAAAACATTTATAGATATTTTATATAAGGAAAATTACTTAAAAGTATTTTAAAAATTTGAGAAGATATAAATAGCCTATCAGTAAGCATTTGCATTAATTCCTGACCACAGACAATTCCCTATCCTCTTCTCTATTCAATGTTTTATGCATCCAGATTAAATGGTGAGACTTGCTAAAACAAATTGTAGGTTAAAAAAAATGCAACAATTTGTGGTTTAATCATCCAAAATTCATCTGGGTTAGTGATTTTCATCTGTTCACATAGATTGTTTTGATTTGATAATCTATTCTATAAAATACAATGTGACTTTATATATTTAGCTGTGATTAATCTCATTACCTCCCTTTGCTAATGAGATATTTCATTGTTATAGTAAAAGGAAGCATTACCATATATACTTGCATATAATGCAACCTTTGAAGACCTAATTTTGAAGCTAATTTGACTACGGTAAATGGATATATAATTTGGTCAGCCGCATAGCCAGGGCCGCCAGTACATATGCTAATTTTATATATTACGTATAATTGAGACCCCCTTAAAATTAGTTTGTAAATTAGGTTTTCAAAAGTTGCATGATATGTGAGTATCTACAGTAAGTGAATGTGAAGACAAGCTTTAGAAGACATTGCTTTTTATTTCTTTTGTATTTCTTTTCCTTGGATATTTTTACTTTTAATAATTTCAAAAGTAAATTTCTTGCTTAAATACAACAATAGTAAATTTATTTACACTATTTTACATGCAGACTATTGTGTTCAACTTTGTTGCGATAACAACAAAGATGAGGACAATAGTCAATGTGAATAGTGTAAATAATGATAATTCCTCATCGCAGAAATTCAAACAGAAATTAGTCAATTTATTTGCATTTTATATGTTTGAGGTTAGTTTCTGAAGTTTTCTATCAGAATTTAGATAAAAATTTTATTCTATTCGCTATTCAGTATAACGGAATATCTGATGGAAATTTTATCACCTACTTATGATATATGATTTTACTATTTGCTGTATCACTTTTTATGAGGGAGCTACTGAAATGTTGTCTGACCCCAAAATTAATATGGTTCTTGGTCATATTTTAAGAAGTTGGTTGTGCTGATAAATTTTCAACACTTCTTTTATGTAATCATTAAATTAAATGAAAGGATTTATGAAATATATATAAAATCTGTGATATAATCTTTTATATAAACAGTTTGATTGGAAATCCTGTTAAAATGATGTTTTCCTTGTTAAACATTTAATAAAGGATTGTTAAATATTTTTTCGTTAATAAAAAGTTAATGATATCCATTGTGTTTATTTCTTAAATTCAAGAAGCATTATGTTTGGAGTATAGCAAGCTTTGCCCTGAGGATATTGATTTTCTTCTATCCATTTTGAACTGATGACTGCCATTAAAAAAACAACAACAGCAACAAAAAAAAAGCACAATTCTGAGTTTTTTCTTTTAGTGTGACAGACAAAAAAATCTGTCTAGACTTTTTTTTTTTTTCTTTCAGACAGCAGTCTCCTCCTCAAAGTTTAGTGAAACCCGTATCTCTCAAGTGTTTTTTGTTAGTTGCAGAAAAGCCTATTGAGCCTCATCTTCATGTTGGGTGAATTGTTTGCAAGATAAATTGTTTGTCTGAATAAAGATGAGCAAGCAATAAGACATTCAAGTGTGAGAAGAAGCAGTAGATCTTCTTGTAGTTTTTCATTTTGTAATCATTGAATGTTTGGAATAATTGCATTATGGCTAACAATAATGTATATCAGTACTATATCCACACACCTTGGGAGTGTGGAAAAACTCCCCCTAAATATTCTGATGTTTGGTTATACTTAAAAAATATTAGATATAAAATATCTGCCTTATCTCAGCCTCTTCATATGCATTTATCTATATCTATATTCACTATAATTGAGAGAATAGAAAAGTTCAGAGCAGATAACATTAGAAAGATTTTAGAGTCCCATGAAAATAAGTGGATACAACGTCTAAAAACAAAATACCCAGCCGGGCTAAATCATAAATTTAACAATATATAACTCAACAAATCAAAACCTACCCACATTTCTCACCCACACAAGACAGAGGAATGGAGGCCTCACACTTATACACTCACCCACACTATTATACACACGTACACACACCATACTCACTCACTCCCTAATGAGCCAAATGATAACACACACCTACAGCAATACACACGCTTACACATATCATACTCACTCACTCCCTAAGAACCAAATAACACACACACAAACACTAAACAGAGACACATCCCCTCACCAGGTCCAATAAAACTGTCAAACTGACCAGAGAATTCAGGATAAAATGTATCTATCCAGTTCTTATCTCAAATAACAACTTAAAAGAGACTGTTTGACCAACACAAGGAATGTTAAAAGATTCATGTGAAAAAGATAAAAAAATAAAAAAACAAATGAAAACTACAGACAAAAGTTCATTTTCTCCAACAAAAGACATTAATTTCTGTAGTTCACTGCTAACAGCAAGCAGAAATATTTCTCCTCCCGATGATGGCCATTTCGGTTGAAACTAGTCGAGGAATCTAAATGGAATAATAATAATAAAAAAACGAAAGAATCTACAACCCAGTGTGTCTAATGATTTTAGTTTTTTATTTTCTTATTGTTCAAAATATATATGTGTGTGTGTGTGTGTGTGTAAGATAGAAAGAACAATAACAGTAGACTTGTGAAGTTTATTTTCCTGAAAAATAATTTTAAGAAAAAGATCTTAGAGATTTATATATCCACACATGTTGAGAGTCTGGAAAATCTCCCCCTAAATATTTTGATGTTTGGTTGTATTTAAAAAAATATTAGATATAAAATATCCATCTTATCTCTATATGTGTGTGTAAGATACAAAGAACAATAATAGTAGATTTGTGAATTTTTTTTTTTTCCTGAAATTAGTTATAAGAAAAAGATCTTAGAGATTTCAACCAACAGCCGTAATAAATGTTCAGTCAGATAATGTTCAATTATTTGTACTATTAGTATTTTACTAAATGCATAGATACTAAACACTAATCAAAAGAATATTCCAAACAGGACCAAAAGTGTCTATCCATCTACTTTCATTTTTTGTGGTTATTATACTGGTTGTATCACTAACAACATATTTTAATACTTAGTGTAAAAAAAATAAAATAACAAAATCTTCACATTTATCCAACATTGATAAGGTTAAGTTTTCTTTTCCTCCTCCTCTCTTGTTGAATTCTCTGCCTCTGGGCAGAGAGGAACCCAGACAAGGCTATGCCAAAGGGCAGAATTTTGTTTGGGAAGGTTGACAAACCCAACCCTGTGTATATGGGGTCTATGTAAAATTTTTACCCAAGCCTACAGGCTTGGAACACTCCATGTTAAAAACTGGCCTTGTGCCACATCTTGCCTTGCAGGGAGGTTGGTAAATAGTGAGGTTTATAGCAGTTATTTTTGTTTCTCTCTTTTGAAGAAGATTATGTTATGGTTAAAGAATTTTTTTTACCACATTTTACCTAATTATCAAGAATGGGCATCATTAGTAGATGTTCACCTGTAACATATTGTTGTGAAGAAAATGGCGATTTACCTCGTCAAACCAAGTGACAGTGTGTCGTCTATCCTACGATGGAAAATGTGGTGAAAAGAAAGTTACTTAGCGAGAAAAAGGGCACATATTCTGCATGATATGCTGAAGATGGAATATCCAAAGTTAAAAGTAGAAACAAATCAGTGAGAGGAGCCACCATAAAAGTATCTGAGATATGCTAATATTATGTGTCCTCTCCCAGTTGTCTACAAAGGAAAAAACAAATGCCTCGTTGATAAAAGCAGTTGGTGTTCTCGAATTGGGAAAATACTGCATTTATTGGCAAGTGTGTTATTTTTCTGACATGCATTTGGGATTTGTGACATTTGACCTGCGAATCAAGATTTTAACATTTCTTTCTGACCCTGATATTTGAGTTTGAACTTGCGATTTGTTTTCTTTTGTTGTGGCAGTAATCTGTGACATCAATTTCTGAACTGGAATTTTCAAGCATGATGAAACTGACTACACATATGCAAACTCCCTTTATTATTATTATTGCTGACTTAAGACTTTTGTAGAGTGATTAGCATTATTTAATTGAAATTGGCAAAACTGCCCAACAAACAGAATTGACGAAAGTTTGCAATAAACAATAACAAGAAAAAGAGAGTTGTGCAGTGGAAGCATGCTGTGATCATAACCTGGAGGTGCATAGATTGTAACGACACTCTACCAATGCTGATCTAATCTGATATAATGTCACCAGGCAAATAGATTTATAGCTATTTACCAGAGTGCCTACAATTCAATTGGATGTGCCTCCCTTCACACTTTCTCTTTTGGGGAAGCCTCAGTTACTGAGCAATAAATCTGGCCTCCTCTTGACAGGTACTTTCTGGAGGGGAAGGCCCCCTGGGGCTTGGGATTATATTAATATAAATCCCAGCCAAAGGCAAATGGATTTATAAACATTTACCAGTGCTCCCACCATGCAACAGATGTGACATAAGGTCAGTTTAAGGTGGGTTTCTCGGCAGTACTGTGGCAAAATTCCCAATTCCCCTTGGCACTTCCCCTTTTGAGGACACCTCAAGCACTGGGCAATAAACTCAGACCCCTCAAGAGGGCGAGGTACAGCTTGGGTGGGGAATGGATTTAGTTATTTTCCAGCACACCCACTCCATAACCAGATGTGACACAAGGTCAGTTTAAGGTGGGTTTATCAGCAGTACCATGCAAAAATTCCCAAACATCCTCGGCACTTTCCCATTTGCTGAAGCTTTAGGTACTGCGCAATAAACTCAGCCCCCTCTCGAGGGAGAAGTAAAAGCTGGAGAGATGGCCTCCTGGGGCGTGGGTTAAAATATAAACAGACAAAAGGCAAATGGATTCATAGCTTAGATGTAGTGGCAAATGTATTTATGTACCCCAGTGGAAAAACCATGTTTATATGGAAAGAACTCAATAGGCAAAACCCATTTCACCTGCAGGTGGAACAGGTCAATTTTATCAAAGCACAAGTTTACATTAGCTGAAGGCTATCAGTTCAATATTTGTGCTGGGTAGTAAATGTACATTTGAGCTATTTAACAACTTAACAAAGAACAGGGCAAAAATAATACTAAGAAAACAATAAATATGCAAGACAAAACTTAGCAAAGCAAAAGTAATAAGGCAAAAAGTTCACAAACTCAGAATGTTAAGAACAGAAATATGGGGGATGAGACTGAGAAGTTCCTATCTTATTGGCTCGTAAGAAATCCCAGCATGCATCTGTGTGTTTTGTCTATAAATTTGGAGTGTTTTGCAGTCATTCCAATCAAGATTGGAAGCAATGACTTTTATTCACATCCTTTATAGAATTTCAATATTATAATGATCATTGTGGTTACAATACTGGACCAATGATTTTGATGTGTTAAGTGCTATTCTTACCTTTCATTACCGGTTTTCTGAATAACATTGTTTAAAATTTACTATTATTAAAACCACAAAACTCATTAAGGCATCTATAAAATGAATTTTACTTTTCTCTTTTCAGGTCACCTTATCCCAAGGTGTACTGCCATATAACATGGCTAGTAGCAGTCCAGTTGTACGGCAGATCCATCGTGAGTTTTTGAGCTGCGGTATCTGCCTGGACCGTTACCAGAATCCAAAGGTCCTCCCGTGTTTGCACACATTTTGTGAGCGTTGCCTCATCAGTTACATTCCCCCAGAGAGTCTCTCCTTGACGTGTCCGATTTGCCGGCAACAGTCCATCCTCCCAGTAGAAGGAGTCTCAGCACTGCAAACCAACTTCTTCATAACGAACCTCATGGATGTTTTGGGACAAACCAATGTATGCACTGCCTGTGTGGACAATACAAAGGCTATGTGCAAATGCACCAACTGCGATAATTTCTTGTGTGAGCGCTGCTCTGAGAGCAGCTGTGATGGAGGTCAGTCATCTGCTGACCCGACCAATGACAACGCTTCTAGCGGTGAGACCCCAACCAGTGTCCACAATATCATCCGCCTCAGTGAGCTGGCCTTGACTGAGGACAAAGAGAACCGACTGGTATGTCCCAGTCATGAAGGCAAATCTTTACAGTTTTATTGTTGCGCTTGTGAAACAGCTGCATGTGAGGAATGCACAGCTGTTCACGTGGGCCACAAGACCGTTCCCTTGCAGGATGCAATTAAAGAGCACAAGGCAGGACTTCAAAGACTTATCTCTGGTGCAAGAGCACAGATTCCTGGGATTCAAAAATCAGTCAAAGAAGTCATTGAAGTTTCTGAAAGGTTGAGTTTAAAGTCCAAAGAAGCTGAAGAACACATTGTGAATGCATTTGACATTCTGGATAAGTTGATGTTACAGCAGAAGACTTCGCTACTGACAGAGCTGGCTGAAACCCATAAAGCCAAAGAGGAGGTGCTAAGCAAACAAAGGGAAACACTGGAAAACACACTTTCTCGAATTTCCAATTGCTGCGAAGTCACGGAGGACGCCCTTGAACACGGCAAGGAGACTGCCATTCTTGTTGTCAAAAAAGAGGTTACAGAAAAACTACAAGAACTTGGTTCAATGAATATTAACTATCAACCAGAGGAGAATGAATTTCTTGAATTTGATAATTCCTGTTTCCAGTCATTAAAAAAGTCAATTGTCAACCTGGGACACATTATTACAAACAGTGCTGTTGGGTTTGAAACCACAGCTACAGGAGATGGCCTGAAGTATTCCTATATTGGCAAGTACTCTACTGTGTCTGTCACCACAAAGGATCGTAAAGGTGAGCTTGTTAAACTTGGACATGCTACAGTTGAAGCCGAGTTGCTCAACCTTAACAAGGACATTATTATTGAGCCACATATTACTGACCATAAGAATGGTACCTATGACATAACCTATTCTATCCCCAAAGAGGGTACATATGAGCTATTCATTAAAGTTTTTGGGCAACCCATCAAGGGATCACCATTTAAAGTAAAGGCATTGCCTGCCGGTGAGGAGGGAGATTTGCTAGGAGCTTCGACTCGAATTCCAAAAACAAGTGCAGTTAAGCAGCGTGGCACCAAGCGACCTTCCAGCTCGCGGTCACATGGATCAAATCGCAAAAGTAACGTCATTGAAGATGATCTCATTTTAAAGGTAGGGGTGAAAGGAAGAAACAAAGGTGAGTTCACCAATCCACAAGGACTGACCTCAGTCAACGGAAAGATTTTGGTGGCGGACAGTAACAATCAAGTTGTCCAAGTGTTCACTTCGCTTGGGGATTGCAAGCTTCGATTTGGAGCTCCAGGACGTGGTCCAGGAAAAATGCAAAGGCCAACAGGTCTTGCTGTTACCATGAATGGTAATTACCTGGTGGCAGACTATGACAATAAATGGGTCAGTGTTTTCTCCCCTGATGGCAAGTACATCAACAAGATAGGGAGCAATAAACTTTTGGGACCAAAAGGTGTAGCTGTAGACAAGAACGGACATATCATTGTAGTGGATAATAAAGCTAGTTGCATATTTATTTTCCAGTCGAACGGCAAGCTCATTCAGAAATTTGGCTCCCGGGGTAATGATGACAACCAGTTTGCTGGGCCACACTATGTGGCTATCAATACCAACAATGACATTATTGTTTCAGACTTTCACAATCACTGTGTCAAAGTTTTCAATTCTGAAGGCAATTTTCTGTATAGTTTTGGGTCCAATGGAGAAGGTAATGGACAGTTCAATGCTCCTACTGGTGTAGCTGTGGACAACCATGGTAACATTCTGGTGGCTGACTGGGGTAACTCCAGAATTCAGGTAAGGTTCCTTAATGTGACATAAGACATAATTAAGAATTTTTTTTAATTGCTTATCAAATTTTGTTATTTATAATGAGATTTTTCATTTTAAGAAACATTTTTCTTAATGTTTTTTTTTTTTCATTAATATACCATCCATGTGTGTATTGATGGAAACGTTTTTTCCTCAGTTTAATGTTTTTTGGGAGTTCATTTTTTTTCTATGTGCCATGTCCCTTCAGAACGTGGGCAATCATAGTTCCTCACAACTTCTTCTTTGTAGTTCTTAGCAATGTCGTCTTTTTGCTACTTCTCCTAATCCCTGTTCTACCAATCATTTACACAAGCTTGTTAGATAGGTTAATTACGGCTTTTCTCTGTTCCTCTTGCCTTCAATATGTCCTGTGAGTGTCAAATTCTCCAAGCCCCCTTTCCTTATTATCCCTCTATAAGTTAGTGTTAGAAGTATGAGACAAGGCTATGTCTTTTCCCCAGACAGCAACACTACCCTAAGGGATTTCCCAGTGTTTATTATTGGTGGGTGTAGTCTTAATAATATAGGATATTCAGATCACACTATGTTGATGGCTGAACAAACTACAGGGCCTCCTATCCAGGGTAGTAAAAGAAAGCAAGGAAAAAAGGACTGACCATCAACTGTAAGAAGACAGAGAGTATGGCCCTTAACAAAAGGAAATGCCCAAGATGTGAGTTGCAAATTAGAGATGTCAACAGCAGGTAGGTGCTAAAGTTTAAATATCTGGGAAGTGTTTTTTAACAGAATTTGAAAAATGTGACATTGAAATCTGAACACACATTGGATTAGTGAAAGAAGCATTCCAAAAGATCTGAGAAAAGATCTGAGAAATGGAATAGTTTTGTTAGAAACAAAGAAAACAGTGTTGGGTTTCTGTGTGTTATCCATCCTCTTATGGCAGTGAATGCTGGACAATCTCTCTACAGATGAAGAGAAAACTAGAATTAGCAGAAATATGCTTCTACAAAATGATATTGAAAATTCTACAGAGCAAGTAAACAAACATGGTAAGAGAAAATGACTACAGAAAGAACACTTCTACTCAGAATCAGGAAAAGACAGCTGAAATTCCTTGGATACATAAAGAGGAAGAAGTGCATCAAAAACTTGACCCTCACAGGACAGGCAAGTGAGATAGGTAAGTGGCTTGCTGTCTTATCCAGATTAGCTTGTGCAAATGACTGACAGAATTTGAGGGTCCTTAGCAAAAGGGAGAACTACTAAGGTCCACAAGGCGAGCTATGATTGCCTATCTTTTTTAAGGAATGTGGTGCATAAATGGAAATAGATTCTTCTAATGCCATGGAAATGCAAAAGGGAAATTTGAGAATGAGCTAAGTGGATTGGACCTCACAAGAACCATGTCAAATGATTCTGACAAAAAAGGTCACTGAGTGAAGACAGACCCTGATGACTTGATGAATGACATTTTTAGATGAAAGATGACAAGATAAAGAATGTTTGACCTCTATGAAACAGTTGTCACTAACAGCCAGGTCCCTGAGGATCACTTGTCATGACATGAAAAGGAAGATGCACACCCACACACTGATTAGACCACTTGTCCCCTCACCTCCTTGTCTACAACAGAAGGTTACAACCAAATAAAATTTGCTTACTGCTTCAATCATCACATGGTTTTATTTTGTGGGTAACAATCTGGCCAAAGAATTATTGTTAAGCCACAAACATTTGACTTAAAGAAGCTGCACCCTGATATTGAACCTGGTGTCTAGTCTGAGCTGCAACACTACAGATAGAAGGCTTAATTGAGGCAAGCTTGAGTGTCATTGGTGAATCTCCTTTGCTAAAGTATCTTGACAGCAATTGCTTTACCAATAATAGAAAACAACATTCCTGTTTTCCCTCCTGAGGCCAGCGTACCAATGATTAGGGGTGGGGGGGTCCATGCTGATGATGAGTACTCAGAGTTGGGATAAGAATGATCTTGAACAAAAAAAAAAAAAAAAAAAAATCGACATTCTCTACAGAGTGTTCAGAACTCGATAAACCTTTCAAAAATAGATGATCTGGATTTAGAATGAAAGCAATGATGTCACATACCCAGAATCCATCATAAAAATTCAGGATATAGAATTAATAAATACTAAACATTTTAAATACCTTGGTGTATAGATCAGTTATAATAAATTGAGTGGAGGAGCTAAGGAAATTGAACATAGAATAGGCTTCTGGATAGTTTTGCCTAACCATCAAGATACTACAAGACCAAAGCATTAAACTCCAAAATCGAGTCATGTTCTTCAATAGCCTCATCAAATCTAGACTCCCATATTAATGTCATACATGGTATCCAACTCATTCAAAAATGTCTAAATTGTTAACTGTATACAACCGTTTTCTCAGTTCAATGATTAAAAATGGCTTTGAGCTAATGAATCCTGAATGTCTTGAAGAAAAACGTTCATTAGATCTTATAGACTGGCACTATAGAGGCACAAAGAATTGTATTGAATAACAGAAACCACACCATTTGAAGACTTTCAACAGTAACAACAACTAAATTGGATGGTACATGTAACTTGAAGAGAAAATAATGACATAATCAAGATGTTGATGGTCCACACTACTTTAAACAAAAGATTAGGAAGGAAACCCCTAACAATACTTGAAAGGCAATAACAGTGGACTTGAGAAAACTTATTTTCCTGATAAATGCTGTTTGTTTATTAAATGGCAATTGTTTCTGTATAAGGAAATGGTTAATCTCACCAATACAATTAAAGATAAATTTGGATAAAGGATAGCACTTCTATTTTTTGAACAATGAACAAATTGATTCCTTGTATTTAGACTTTACTCTCTGATGTGTGCACAGGAAATCTTATTTAAGATTCTCTGGGTGATATCTTTTCTAGATGGCTGATATTTTAGTTTTAGTTGCTGCACAATTTTTTAGTGAATAATCCAAGAGAACACTTAATTGTTTTCCCTTTAGAGTCACATGGATTACAGAATGAATACCTGGGGTACAATCATGTGTTTAGTACGTGGGAGCTGATTGTTGCGACCATTAAACTTGATGAGGCCCTGGATTTTTGCACACAAACATAATGTCTCTTCTTTGCATATTTATGGCAACTAGTCTCACCAGAAGAAGCTACAAAAGAAGCATTAATGTTTCATATTATGTCACAGATGTTTCCCTAAGAGCAACTGCAGGATTGTCATTTTCATCTATCAGTGGCACCTGTAGTGATTGTGGCCTCATTACTGCATCTTAAGAGTTGCATATAAATCATCATTGCATTGAGCAAAGTCTAATGCAGGTGACTACGACTATAAGCAGTCTGAAGGTTCCAAATTTTGGCTTTCTTCTATGAAGTGCAGGTGAAATTATTTGTTTTCTGTTTTCCTCTTCTCTCCTCCTTCTTAGGATTGAGAATACAGTCTTTCAAACAATTCAGTTGTTTATGTACCATCTAGAATTTATTTCTTTTCTCAGATGAAGTAATTTACTAATTTTTTTTTTATTAGTTCTCTTTGTTGCATTTTTTTTCTTTTTAGTCAAAACTTTCTCTTCAATTGAATTCAGTTTTCAACAGCAGCTGCAATTTTCTTTTCATTTCAACTGAATCAATTCATCCCAAACAGGTTGATGATGCCACTAATATGCAAGGGGTTACTGGGAGTGAAAGAGAACGAGAAGACTTTAAAGGGAACTAGAAACCCAAATCCAAACAGGAAACAAGGGATTAAACCTCTATTCCTGTTCAAAAGCCTAAGGAGGAGTGTGAACTGAACTTTAATAATTGAAAGATGTTTGACCAAAAAGCTATGATTTTAAAAAAGAATGCAACAGGAATACAGAATACAGGAAAAATTAACTCTTCAAAAAAATTAATGTTTAATTTCAAAATAATTTATTATTATTATTGGGTATAACAATTTGGATTAGAGAGGCAGAACTTGTGTCCCAATATCGGACACAAGTTAAAGAGTTTTCTTTGTTTAGACATTTAAACTATTAATTTTAAATGTCAAAAAGTATTTAGCTTAAAAATTTGCCATTTGGAATCAATAAAATGTAGAAAGGATTAAGTAAAAGAAAAAAAATAGTAATATATAATCCAGTTGGTTTTTATATTTTCTTTTGATTTGTATCTTCTATTTGTGTGAGGAATGTCTTTATAACTCCCTCACTCTCATTCAAATCCTTTAGGAGTATACACTGAGGAGTATAAGGTGTGGTTCTATACTCCTTAGTGGAATCTAAATGCTAGCCATTACTTCTGCAGTTTCCATAGTAAGTAGGTTTTTACGGGATAGAATTGCTAGTCCTATGTCCAACTGGTTTTCAATTCAGATTTGTACTCCTAGACTGGTTTCCAGTCAAGGCTACCCTACTATTTAACCCATAGTTGGGGGAAAGAAGTGATGGATTCATGCTTTTATTTAGGATATTTGCATGAAAGTAAAATGTAACAAACTGGACCAGCATTTGAACTTGGCTCAACAATTTCTCATTCCGAACCGTTAACCATTTACACCACCTGCACATTCAAGTCATTATAAGAAGTAATTCGTTAGCTTCTTGATGATACTTTCTGTTATCCAAATTAATCACATTTTATTCATAATTTTTTTTAAAGTACAAGGATTGCATATATAGGTTTTCTGTCTTTACAAACAATGGTAATCTGTTATTTAGAATATGTGTGTGTGTGTGTGTGTGTGTGTGTGTGTAGTGTAACAGTTATTGACATGGAAAATAGAATTGGCAAGTTAAGTTCAAATTCCAGCTTAGTCTGTTGCATTTGCTTCTACTCAAATGTACTTGGAAAGGGAAGGAGTCTATCTCTTCTCATCTCACCTATGGGATAAATGATAAGGCAGACTGGACTTTCATGACTTGGATGGTAAACAGTCATGGAGAAGCACTACTCCAAATTCAAAACTGGAGTATACAAAAAGACATCACTCCACTATCTTTCCCAAGAAGTCCTGGCAATTCACAGATAATAAAAATAAAAAATAAAAAGGAATCTAGGTTTTATATGATGTTCGATATTCTTAAGGGACAGGGTATGAAAAAAATTGATGTATTGACTGGTACTCTGCTCGTTTTATAACAATACCTATCCAATAAGCAATTAGCGTATATATATATATATATATATATATATATATATATATATATATATATATGTATGTAGAAGGGAAAGTTTTAGGTTATTTTGACATTTAACATTTTTTTAATTGAAATTATTTCATAAGAACTTAAAATGAAAAGAGAGATTTTCAAAGTAGCAATTTTAGTTAATTTACCCTTAATACTAATTAATCTATTATTTGCCCTTAATACTAATTAATCCATTAATAAGCAGATTAGTTTTAAATTGTAAAAGATGATTGTCACTGTTTTATTTTATATTCTCATTGAAAAATGGTTTTGTTACAAGAATCAAAAGTATGAATCCATAGCTTTCAACATTTCAGTCCAAATGCTTTCAACTGGGAAAAATAAATTCTTCTGTGGATAGATTCAAAGAGAATTCTTCATTATTTACACTATTTATGATGTTCAGTCTGTTATCCTCATTTTTGTTGACATATTCACAATGTTTTGGCCATTCTACACTCCAGATTTCTTCAGGTGATTGGCATTTTGAACTGAACACTTTATTTTGTTCACTGGGGTAGATTGTTCTAGTTCCATGTGCCATGCCTCTTCTGGATATCTCAGTATCAGTTATTTCCCTTTAACTTAACTCACTAAAACAATCTACCCCTGCGGATAAAATAAAGGATTCGGTTTGAAATTCCAATCCCCTGAAGAAGGCTGAATCATACAACGGCTGAAATGTCATGAATATGACAACAACGATGAGGATAACAGTCCAAATATTATAAATAGTGTAAATAATTACAATACCTCTTCTCAGAAATACAGACAGATATAGAATTCTTCATAACAAATTGTTGGAATCTAAAAAAAAAAAAAAAACTGTTGTGCAATGGTAAGATGAGCAATTGACTTGTTTGAATGATGCATTGGAAGAGAAAAGCCTTTTAAGTTAAATGATTTGGCAACATATATAATCACATAGAAAACATGACATAGCAAGATGTGATCATAGAAAGTAAGTCAAGAAAATGGTACACTAGAGACAGAAGGCATGAAAAAAAAGAATCTTGTAACTTTTGCCAGAATAATAATAACCTAATATATAATAATAATCTAATATAAATGCTATAATAATAATAATAGCCTAATATAAATGTTGTAATAAGAACCTAATAATAATAAACTAATATAAATGTTGTAATACTACTACTACTACTAATAATAATAATATAATGCTGTAAAATAATTTAGCTTTCAAATTCTTTTTTGTATAATGTAAATCATCAGATGAAAACATGAAAAAAAAAAAAAGTGTATTTGAATGGCAACAAAGATGAGGATAACAGTCCAAACATTGTAAATAGTGTAAATAATTACAATACCCCATCTGAGAAATGTAGACAGATATTATTACAACATTTATATTAGATTATTATTATTATTATTATATATTAGCTTATTATTCTGGCAAAAGTTGCCAAATTATTCTATTTTCAAATTTATTTTTTTCTTATAGAAATAATCCAATATAAAAATTATTTAAAAAAAAAAAAGAAAAAAAAGGCTTCACATTTAGGTTTCACTCCTGATTGTACTAAATTTATATTTATTTGAAAATAACTATGAGTGTAACTAAAATGGACTTGCATTAGCTGAAGTACAAATGTGACCTAATGATAGATTGGATTTGGATGGTTTATGATAGAGTAATAAATTTATTCCAAACTAGGTGTCCTACATTTGCGTCTTTGTACCAGATTAATATAAGCTTCTGAAAATTTGCTTGGATTATTGAAACTCAATTCTTTTATATGCCTGATCCATTTGACAACCACCTTCAGGCACAGAAATTCGAAAGAAAAGAAATGGATTTCTTTCTCCAGAAAATCTATACCTGAAAAAGACTGTAGAATAAATTAGCTGAAAATTTATGGTAAAAAAAAACAAAACAAAAAATAAACATGTTTAACAGTCTTGGCAATTCTTGATGATGATGACACTTCTTAAAGTTATAGAATATAAACCAAAATGACTAAAATACTAATTAGGGTTGAACAGTCATAAGTTATGTAATAGTGATTGATCTGATTGGTTAAATTAAAGATAATGGTACCTTGAGTTTTTGGTTCTTCTTCTGTCTTTTCAGGAAGTTGGCAATCATGGCTCTCCACAATTTCCTGTCCTTTGTAGCTCTTAATAAATTTTATCTTTTTATTATCTCTCCTAAACCCTGTAATGCCATCCATTTACTCAATTGATAGGTTATATCCCACTTGTCTTCAATCTGTCCTGTGAATATCAAATTTTCAGGCCCTTTGTTGCTCATTATGTAGCCTAGTAATTTTAACTGTCTCTTTCGGATATTAAGTATAAGTGTCCTTTTTGTTTCCATTTTCTCGAAAACTTTCTTGTTGTTCAGTTTCAGTCCATGATATTCTCAGCACCCTTCTGTAGAAGCACGTTTCTGTTGCTTCGAGTCTCTTCTTCATCTTTGAGAAGATTGTCCAGCATTCACTGACATATAAGTGTAATGATATTATATAACAGTTCAGTACTCTCTTCTTTGCTTCTAACAAAATTTCTCTGTTTCTTAATACTTTGCTTAGCTTTGTGGTTTCTAATCCATATTTGATCCCAATTCATATATATATATATATATATATATACACACACACACACAGTGTGATGAGTAAATTATCACCATTTTATATTTTTAATTTTGTGCATGCGCATTGTTTTTGATTTTGTTGACTGCACAGTGTAGTAGAATCAGTTGGACAGCATCTGTGAGAAAAAGAGCTCTATAGTGCAATTCAGTTTTCCAGAAAATGCTGTACTGCTTGGCATTCATGCTAGAAGCTCCAATATGAACATTTCAGAGTGTTTGTGTGTCAATCTGAGGACAGTGCAGAGGATTTGGAAAGAGTTGGACGAGTCTAATAGTGATTACAAAGGTGTTTAGAGTGATCACTAATGATAGTGACATTATGCCTCCATTCATCTTCCCACAGGGCCTCAAACTTGACACGGACGCCAACATCAAGTGCCTTGAGGAATTAATGCTGCCCTAGATCAAGAGGGTGTCTGTTGGAAGACCCTATGTCTGGCAACAGGCACCTACACCATGCCACACATGCCTGTCAGACAAATTCTGTGACCACATCACCCCTTAGATCAGGCCACCTAACACCCTTGATTATTATGTGTGAGGTGCAGTTGAGTGAGAGACCAACAAAACTCCTTTTAACACCAAAGATGAAATAAAGGCAAAGATTATGGCAGCATTCAGCATCTTAAACAAGGAAACCATTTAGAAGAATTGCTGGAGATTCTGAAGTCATCTGTAGGCCGTGGTTGAAGCCAATGGTGATTTTATTGACTAAATTTACTCTTTAGTATTTCAAGATATTTTTGTGTAATTTTGATAAATATATCTTAAAATGAGATGTCAGTGTTATTCCATTTTTGCATAATTTAGATAACAATTTATGGTACTATATATATATATATATATATATATATATATATATATATATATATATATATATTATTATTAGTCTATTTTTTAATATAAGAGATTATAATAAAAAAATTTTTATAATACTCATAATAAAAATATAATAATAATGTATTGCTCTACTTTGTATTGAGCACATTTTTAATTAACTATGAACTGTAGATTTTTACTTCATTTGTTCTTTCTCTTATTTGGAGATTATAATATAATATATATATATATATATATATATATATATATATATATATACACACACACAGACACTCTTCTTCATTTTGATAGTACCTCCCATTTCTTACCTGTTTAGTTCTACCTGGCAGATGTTCCTATTTATTTAGGGTAAATAAACTGACTAGAGTTTATGTGGGTATAAAAAGATGAGTTTAAATATACTGTGACACAGTTGTATAAAGAACAGATCACCGCAGGAGTAGAGATAAAATTGGCAGGGGGGCACTAGTTGAAGGAGGATGATATTTCCATGGGAAGAATACGCATGTACCTATACACATTGGTTTCTGAATTATTCTCAAAATTAAACTTTGTATTCAAGTTGGTTCAGATTTATAGACATTTTTCCAACAAATATTTATAGACACTCATACATCGGAGCTGGGGTCTGTATATATGCAAATAATGACTTTCATGTTATTGTGTAATCTTCCATCTGACTTGTGTTCTGAAAAATATTCCAGAAACACAAATCTATATTTTATTGAGTAGTTATATTTTGTCTCTTTAAAAGTCTTGCATCAATTTTTCTGTGACTGAAATTGTTCAAATTAAATCCAACAATCGGTTTTTATTCAATCGTCGTCAGTTTTTCTTGACAGAATTTTCTGCACATTACAAAAGTTCACAGTGCTTTTGACTCTAAAAGTAAAAAGCCTCTGTTGAAAGTGTAAGACAAGTTAGGTGAATTTCTATTCAAGTAAAGCACATTTGCTTGTCATACAATAAAAACAAATATAGTCATTTTCATTATAAATTTAATCTTCTGTAGTGACCCAGAAATGTGACCTTTTGTTCTAAATTAAGCCAAGTAAATTAATTGAAATTAAGATATTTTTGCTTGATGTCCTATTAATGATCTACTATGCATATCATTTTCTGTAACATCTGTCAGTTATTTTGAATCAATGTCAAGAACAAACTGGAAGTCATGGTTGGTCACTGCCCACCTGGAATTTGATTTTAAGTATGTTAAAGCTCTGCCATTTCTTATGGCATTGAGCACTCTTTTTTGCAGTGTGCAAACTCTGGCATTCTTTTGGAAGCTGTTATATATATATATATATATATATATATATATATATATGAGAAAGAACAGTAAGATATATAATCTGGTGTTCTTATTAATATTTTTATTTTTACAAAACAGTGCTCAATGCAAAAATAAATATAAGCATAAATATTATAAATTAACAGATTGAAAATATGATTCCATCGCTACACTCCTGTATAGTGATGAAACCATATTTTTAATTTACCATGTTTCAAAAACACAAGCTATAAACTTCAAATTCAATTATAGAATTAAATTAAAGTCCCTAGTTCTTTCATTTTCAACCAAATTTTGGAATAACTTATTTTGGAATTTACTGAGTTTTATAAACACATACATTCATAATATTAGTTTCTAAGGATACAGGGAAATCCAATCATTTTAACAAGGGGTGGTAGGGTATTATTTTTCACTGACAACTATTGTATCAACATATTAGTTACTTTTAAAAAAGATGTTTAGTCAAGGTAGGGTAAGGGTGCCTTTTCAAACGAATGATGACATCCGTTTAACGCATGTCGTCTGGTCTTTTTCAATGACAAAGTTTTTCAGTACTTTTGTTTCTCCGTTAACTTTGTACTTGTATACATAAAGATTTTTTTCTAAAAGGGTTGTTTGTATATGAATATGTCATATTGAACTACAATTTTAAAATATTATTCTTAATTTTAATAATAGACTATGCATCTTTTAAATCAAAAATTTTCCTTAACTAATGTTTTTAAAAAAAAAAAAAAAAATAAAAACTGATAAATGAAATATACACATTTATATTTGATATTTAAATAATAATTTTTAAATAATTTAAGTAATTCTATTACATTTATTTGTTTTGAAAGATGTATAGTCTATTATTAAAATTAAGAATAATTTAAAATTGTGGTTCAATATGACGTATTCATATACAAACAACCCTTTTGGAAAAATCTTTATGTATCCAAGTACAAATCTGACGGCAAAACAAAAGTGCTGAAAAACTTTGTCATTGAAAAAGACCAGATGACATGCATTGAACGGATGTCATCATTTGTTTGAAAAGCCAGCCCTACCCTACTATGACTTAACCTCTTTTCGAAAATAACTAATATGTTGATACAATAGTTGTCAGTGAAAAATAATACCCTACTGCTCCTTGTTAAAATGATTGGATTTCTCCATACCCATAGAAACTAATATTATGAATGTATGTGCTTATAAAACTCAGTAAATTTCAAAATAAGTTATTCTAAAATTTGGTTGAAAATGAAACAGAACTAGGGACTTTAATTTAATTCTATAATTGAATTTGAAGTTTTTAGCTTCTGTTTTTGAAACATGGTAATTCCTGTGTAGCGATGGAACCATATTTTTAAATAAGTAAATTTATTCTACATACATATATGTTATATAAAAAATTATTCCTATGTTAATAGATCACTACACATCACGATCAAGGTAGTCATTAGCTGAATGGACTAAGACTGAATGACATCATCAAAATTGATTATGATATATTGTGTTTATCCCTGTTTACTAAAATAAATTTTCAAGTTTAAATAGACTACTTTGTCTTTTCATTGAGTATTTTAGTGTGAAAATTGAACAGCCTAAAAGTAAAAGTAATTGTCTGTTTTAATTTTTTTAAGAAAAAAATGGTCCATGGACTGAAAAAGGTTGAGAAGCACTTGTGTAGAAGATAGTCATTTGTTAAAACATGAACTTAATATTTTACTTTTTGTTTCAGAAATGCTGGTTTGCCATTTCATTAGTAAAAAATAAAAACAGAAATCTCATCCTCAAAATTTGTTCTGATTCTAATTTGCTAAGTTTTCTTTCTGTTCAAAAGATTCAGTCCATTCTAAACTCTCTCTCTCTCTCTCCAAGTTGTAACCCATAATTATTTTTTTATTTCTTCCATTTTATTTTTTTTTAATAATGTCTGTAGTATAGGTAATTATTAAATATCTAAAAAGAACAAAAGTATTTATTGGTAACAAATACAAATACCTTGATCCAAACTATAAGAAATTGAATATGTTTAAAATTTATTTTACTTTCTTCATCTTTTTCAGGTTTTTGACAGCGAGGGATCGTTTCTGTCATACGTGAACACGTCAGCAGACCCCTTGTATGGACCTCAGGGACTTACAGTGACTACTGACGGTTTTTGTGCCGTTGCAGATTCAGGCAACCATTGTTTCAAGATTTACAAGTACCTCCAATGATGTGACGAACCTTGTGGTAGTCCTTCTTTCAAATAATTGGGCCATGAAACAAAAAAACCAAAAAAAACTCAAAACAAAAAGAAACCTACCCACCGCCTTCATCTACAAAACTAGGTACCCCCAGCCCTGTATTAAATATATGTAATCAAAGGAAAAACTCAATACATCATTAAAGAGTTTGGTAATGATTTATTTCAGACAGACAACTGCCTTGTCAGACCAGAGTTATAAAATGGTCCCTTTTATAATTCCAGTCTGATGAGGCAGTTGTCTGAAATAAATCATTACCGGACTCTTTAATTATGTATTGAGTTTTTCCTTTGATGCCTATCAGATTGCTCTGTATTTTGATACATTGAGCTCTCTTCATGGATCTATCTTTTTAATATTTTATATTAAAAAGACCTATTTGGATTATCCTTACCACTTACGGATTTGATATTATGAGATATATATATATGTTTTCTGTAATTATTTATGTTGTGAATGCTGGAAAATTAGCTCCCTATTTTTAAATTTGTATGTATAAAAATGTAAGTATTAATTCATAAGTTATTCCTTTATTTTATTGGTAGTATTTATATAAATTACTATGAATCTATATATAATTTGTCTAAAGTTTAAAAATAGAGGGTTAATTTTCAGACATTTTATATATAAGGGGTGCTTAAAAAATAACTTTTTTTTTTAACAAAAAAAAACTCTTTCAATTGATAAATTATAAATTGAATGTTACATAGGGAGTTTTATGTATGAGTGAATGAATGTCCTTGCATAAAATTGTATTTTAATTTAATATTGATTTTTCTCTTGGATGAAAGATAATGTCCTTTCTCTTGTTCACCATCCCCACCTCCTCTTTTTGTAAAAAGATAATGCTTGTAATTGGACAAGTGGTTTATTCTATGCTAAGTAATTGAAAAAGATATTGCTAAGCTGGGACCTTTTGTGAATTCAATTAAAGTTAGATGTTGAAGGAAATTGATGGCTAACATTATTAAACATATTCTTATTTATATAATTGTGTTTATATATATAAATAAATAAATGTCTGTAAAATTCTAGTTACAGTCTAATATTTTATTTTATTTTGAATTACTAAGTTGTCACCAATTAAGAAAGAAGTAATTAAAATACTATTTTTCATTTTAGTGTTACTGGAAATATCTTCCCAATTATAAAATCGCCAGTATGAATAGTGGGTCAACTTAATTCACTAAAATCAATAAGAATTTGAGCACATCAAAATAATCATTAAAATACAAGTTCCAAGAGCCACTAAAAGTAGAGGGTTACTGAATGAGGTTGCAAGGGTATTCAAGGAGTGATAGATAACCTCTTCAAGTCTAGGGGTAACCATTAAGTTTGTAATGATCAGGGAAGCATCCTCGTGGGAGTCTTTTCCACAAAGCAACAGTACATAACAATAAATTACATATGAAAGAATTAAGGGGTGATTGTAAAGATTTGTGGCCTGTAATTTGATTGTTTTCAGTCTTGTATTATTTTTTTTTTAACCAAATATGCATGCATTTACACACCAATAAAAATCTATAAATTATTTTGACACTAAAATGATAATAGTTTCTTTATATTAATAGAAATTAGTCATTTGGACTAATGTCCTTATTGTTATTTTCACAACATTTTGACTGTTGTGCCCTCTGGTCTTCTTCAGCTGTTTGTTACTCCAGATAATGTTCAGGGAAATTTGAACTGAGCCCCTTTATAATTCCTGATGAAGGTCAGAAAGTGTCATGGCTGAAACATGATAAAAACAACAAAAATGAGGACAACAGTACAAATGTAAATAATGACAACTCCTCATCCCAGAAATTCAGACAAAAATTAAACTGAATGAACCCCCATAGAAAGAGTAATCTTTGCTTGTCATGTGTCCTCTGGTGATCCTTTAGTGTCTGTCGTGTACTGAGAGAGAGCATTGTGTATTTCCGTTTCCTGTTATGTTTCGTTTCTGCACTTGCTTGATAACATTCCATATGTCAACAAACACCTGAGGAAGACAGAAGAGTAAATGGACGAAGTATTGTAAAAAAACAAAAACAATTAGTCCATACTAGATGCTTAAATCACCTCCTTGAAGAGAATTCAGAAAGAACAGGAATTATCTTTGACACTTTCCTATTTAGATTTCTTTTCATATATAGTTAAATATTTATCAATTTTTTTTTCCAGAATCATATTCATATATGATTCTATATATGACATATTTAGATTCCAAAATCATATTTTTCCAGATAATGATGAAAAATAATTGATTTCTCTAAGTTTCAGGTCTTCAAATGTCAGCAGACAAAACTAAAAAAGTAAAATGGTCAGTTTTAAAACATTCATTACATTCCAAAACAAAACTTATTTGAAATGGTAAAAATATAAAAAAATTGAAGATGGCATCAAAGTAAAGATTATTCTATTTTGCAAAGCTGACTTGATAAATCTCTTTAGCAATTATTGGAAAGATTAAACGAGGAGGAAAAACACTTTAACCTTTAAGTATGATTATCCAAGGGACGTAACTCATATTTTGTTTTATGAATGATTTAAGAAATCCGTTACAAAGCTTACTTTAATACATGATACACACTGAGATGCTTAATCAACGGTGTCAAATATTTTGCTGTAGATTAAATGGTAAATTTATGCAGAATAATATCTGATTGGTTTGAATTTCACTAGTTGTGAATTTAAATCCCATTCTTGTAAAATAGTTTCATTCAAGCACTTATTCCAATCACTTTGTAATTAAATTAAAGGCAACAGTTTATATATCTTTTTAGATGAATGTCTGATTTGAGAGATGACACCTTGGAAGACAGTTTTTCTTACATACACTACTATATCTAGTGTGAATATATTTTGCTGCATTTTTCAAAAGAAATGTTATATCCTAGATATGAAAGCATTTGATTTAAAGCATGCTTATTCATTTTATCTAAAGGAAATCTCAAGTAAATTAAACAAAGGCAGATATGTTTGAGTTTTATCTAGAATAATAACTACACTGCACACTCCCACCAATTTAACAGAAGAATACATTTTTTAGGCTTTTGATATTTCTATTTGTCTTAAAAGCTTGTAACTTTGTCACCTTTTAAAAGGAGTCACCCAAATATTAAGGAGTTGTTGTTGTCATCAAGTGTTAATCTGTAATCAATAATATATTTTACAAGCACAGAGCTATAGGCTACATGTTAATTACTGTCTTGTCAACAATAGGAAAATTGTATCTGGTATGAAATATAGATACAACACAGCTTTAAAATGTTTATAAACCTTAAATTATTTACATAAAGAGCTCCATCTTTTCATTGAATGAAAAGCTCATGTAAAAATAACAAAAGTAAAATTTTTGTGGGGGGAGATAATCCTTGTTCATAAAATGGAATTGACAAACAGAATTTTAATAAAAACTACTTACATCACTATTAAACTAATAGGAAGACATGAAAGTAATTTACCCTGCATTCTATTCCATCCTTTAGATATCATAATTTCATCACTTGATGCCAAGATAGGAAGTTGAGAACGAGATATCCTCTTAATTTCTTGTAGAAAAATGGTTACTATATCCTTTGTCAGTTTTGAAAATAGGAAGTTAGTTTATGGTAAACAGCTGATTGTCTTTACTTCACTTACATCATTAGGACTAAGCATAATTCTGGTTTACCATTTGTTCCATAGATTTGTGTTTTTGCCATTTTCTGTTAAGTAAGAAATAACTTTTGATTTTTTGAAGTACATATCCAATACACTCTGTTGTTAACAAATGACTTGTGTCTTCTGTCTTACTCCTCTTCAGGCTTTGACCATTGCCTCCAGAATGAAGCTGTCCTGAAAATGTGATTGAGCCTTAAAGCTCAACATTCATCTTCCACTTTATTAGATGCTTGGCACTCTGCTGAATAAAAAGATGTAGGAGGTGATGTAGAAATGAGTGTACACTCCCCTTCTTTTTAGACTAGTATTTTTAAAAGTTGTAAAATACAACAGACACATTGGCTGGCTATAGAGTAACCTTAGATGAACATTAAAAGCAGGGAATTCTAACCATTTTATTAGATAATTTCTCTATTTTCAAAAAAGTATAAATAGTCTATTTTTGGGATAAATATTTTCATCTAATTTTGAATGGGTGTCAATTAGTTTGAAAATGAAATCAAGAGACTTGTTGTAAACATTAGAAAACATGATTGAATGTTTTGTAGATATTTTAATGTTACTTGTTACTGAAAGAAAGAGAAAAGATGTTTATTCTGTAATATTAAAAACAAAAGTATAAAACAAAGGAGGTAATGTTTTTTTCAGTTTTTGTTGATTATATAGATGTATCTTTCTTTAATTCAGTTATCTAATTCTTAGAAGTTTGGTCAATTTGTAAAGCTTTTAACCAAATATTTATTTTCAAGTCCCGTGCCTATTGCTAACACTGCAAAGTATAAGACATAAAAAAAGCAAATTTAAAAAAAAAAAAGAAAAAAGTTAGATCAATATTTTTATTGTTCATTTTCTGCTGGCATTTGACATTTTTACAGTTTTTAAAGAAATCTAAGCTTTTTTGGAAACTTTGGCAATTGTATGGCTTAAGAAAACTCCATTCTATAATTTCTTTTAAAAGTTTAACTTAAATAAATCAAAATAAAATCTGGTTTACTCATACCTTGTTGCATGTGTTGCTCTCTTAATCTTAAAAATCAAAAATGAAAAGACAAATTAATTCTTTATAAAACAACAAAAATAATTTTGTAATGTAGAAATTACAAAAAAATTTTTTGTCTGGGACAATTGTGCAATTATTTTCTCAGAAGTTGCTGTTGCTTTATTTACTTAAAAGTTAAAAAAAAAATGTTTCAAATATTTGTAGAGATGAAAAGAAATCTGTTAAAAGATGGTTGATCCTAATATTGCAGTTGTCTCCCCTGCTTTTATAAGTCGATACACTTGTCTCCCTGTTTGTGTGCGCGACACTTGTTCGTGTCTGTGTAGTGTGAATAAATTTAATAGCATCCAGTGTTTTTTTTCTTTAATTTCTCATTATATATATATATATATATATATATATATATATATATATATAGTTGAACAGCATGAGAGCCATCCTGTAGTAAAAATCCATTATCAATTTGTCTTTGTAAAACATTCTCAAAGTCTGTCCTGTATGTCTTGATGTTTTGCAGACATTTTAGTCTATATAAAAAAAATAAATAAAAACTACCATCTCCTTTTAAAAACTACAGATCCCAAAGTGTTGTTGCTCACTAGATAGCAACACTGTGCCTAAAAATAGAAAACAAAAAAAACAAAAAAATCCCAGAAAAATGGTGGTATTTGATCTTTTGCTTCAAGCAAAATGGCAACTTAAAAAAATCATTTTTTTCTTTGCAAAACTATTTTGGAGAGAGTTGAGAATGTTTCTGTAATGGTGAATATTTTTAATAATTCACCCCAAAATTCTACTGAAATATTGTTCTTTCTTACCAATTATATTTTTTCAGTATTTCTAATCATTGAATTTCAATTTTGTTTTTATCTTTATTTCACTTACTGTATTTCTTTGTGTATAATGTGAGTACTGGATTTAGAAATGAAAATAAAAATAGAAACTTGTAGCCTAACATATGTACTCACTCCAGACTTTATTTTTTGTTCATTAACAACTGAGATGTTTATTTAATTTCATTATTAATTAGTTTACCAGCATAAGTCAAATATATTTTTTAGTCCTGGGAAAGTATTGACTTTTTTCTTTTTTAATATATTTTAATTCAGATGTAACAGTAGACAATTAGATTCTTATATATGTCTCAGTATTCAGTCTATTATGTTCATTAGTTTTGTTGTGTTTGCAGAAAATCTTGCTTCACAATGTTGGAAGGAAATGAGAGAAAGTATTTTAATCTTTTCAGCTCCTTTTTTAAAGTTATTTCTTTGATAATTAATTTTTTGATTTTTTTTTTTTTCACTTAATTTTTTTCAAAATAATTTTATCTTTTTTGAACTCCTTATATAGGTTTTTGCAGATCCTTGTTGGTTTGGTGATCCCCCTTTTAAGAACTTCCTGTGTATAGTGAAATAATTCTCAGGCTTATGGGTTAGAAGACTTATAAGTTAGTTTTAATAACAGACATTTTTTTACCATATCCAGGTATAGATGGTCCTTCCTATTTTTGATTAGATTTAGGTAATAAAATATTTCATGTTATACACAAAGAAATATGGAAGTAATTTTTTTTTTTTATAAATATTTTACAATACTTTTATTTCTGTTTGCTTTATTTCTTTACAATATCACTTTTTTATAAGCTTCGTCTAACCACGTCTTAGTATGAAGGCATATATTTGAAGAAGATTGTTAGCAATTTATCTATTCAGGCTTACAGTTTTGATTTGAATCTGCAATTTCAAAGTTTTATTAAAAAAAAAAAAAAAAAAAAAAATTTTTTTTTTTTTTTTTAATAGGATATCCAGGTTGGAAAGGGTGCATTATTATCTGAAGGTGCATGCATATTAAAGCATGAATTAAATAAGTATAACTGTATAAACAAATAATCAGCTTGCAGTTTACATGTATTTACCTTTGAAAATCTTTTTATTTTGTTAAAATATAAAACTTAAAAAATACTGGTATTGTTTACAATTTTCAGTCCAGTTCTTTGGCTATGAAGAAAAATAAGAATTGCATTAAAAATATAAATTTGTTGAAACAACCCTTTTTTAAGCATGTCACAACCCTTCTTAACGTGATGCTTGACTTTTTAAGACACTTATTTGTTTATATTTTGGCAGTTTAATATTTCAGAAGTCAACCTGCCTTTTCCCTGTCCCCAATATTAATATAATGTGTGCACCCACCAACCTCAGTCCTAAATATTTACATTTTTTTTTTTCCTGATGGGATTACCTTACTTTGGTAAATAGAAATAAAATTAGTTATAAATAAAAATTACCCCACCACACACCCAAAATAATCCAAATTATTTAAAGTTCTGTGATCACTCTTTTCCTATATTCTTTACCACCAAGTCCAGGAATCCTGTGACAATTTATGAATGGGCTGAGCCCATAAATTATCTTACTAGACAATAATATTCCCACCTTTTTATAATATAAACATTGTGATGAATTCAGAGCCATTCCATAAAACAAGCTTGATGAATAAAGTTTACCGTGAATGTATTTATAAAAATATGTCTAAAAATTATTACTCATATCAAAATTGTGCCAGGGTGAATTTGTTTTTGAGAGAGAGAGAATGTTTGTGTGTGTGTGTGTGTGTGTGTGTATAGAAATGAATTAGAAATCAAATAAATTGCTTTTAGTTTTAATTAAAATTATCATACTGGAGATTGGATATTTATTCTATTAATTTACAGGTTAGTGCTTAAATTACTGAGTGGAATATTAAAGCCTTTCATGTGTTCTTTTTGGCTAAACTTCTAGAGCATCTACAGGAGTGAATTTGTGTGCTAATGTATATACATACATACACACATATTATGTTTCCAGGTTCATTAGATATTAATCCTTAAACTTTTCCAACTTTATATTTTAAGTTGACCATCGTTCCAATGATTATTGTACAGGATACAAGATTTGCATAGTAACCAATGCATGAATGTTTTTAAATTGGGTTGCTGGTTGTATTGGGATGATGCTACAGATTTGGTCTCCAAGCTTGTACTACTAGAAAAAAACAAAAACAATGTTATATTCTTGGAGTTCTATAAGCTTCACTCGTGGTTTGGAATTAGTTGTTCATTTCTTAGACTGATTACCAATCAAGAGAACCCAGTCTGCCCTTCTATTTACTCATAGTTAGGGGAGATGTGGATTCATGCCTTTCTCAAAAGGCATTTGTATGAAGTGAATGTAAACAACCTTGGCCAATTCCATTTGCTGTCTTGGTATCTGTTATGCCACACCATATCTCTAATATTTATAGAAACGATGTGTTGTTGAATTTGATGCTATACAAAGAATGAACAAAAATGCTAATTTCTGAGCAAAAATCATCTATAATTCATTTGTTGGATTGTAAATTTATCTGGTGAACTATATTTCTACAATAATGCTTACCTTTCTCCAAATCTATCTTGAGGCATCTTAATATCTTATGGACCAGGAAATATGATAAAAATAAAAACATCCTCCTGCATTACTAATTAGTTTATCCATTTATGTAAATCTGCCATTTTAAACTTTATATATAAATTAATTTTTCCTTTTACTTCACGGTTTTTCTTGTTATAATCTCTTCATACACTAAGAAAACTTTGTGCAATAGCTGACCTTAAACTGAGGTGCTGTATTTCTTGAGTATATTTAAAAGAACATTGAAAAAGAAAAAATACAATTGAAATATAAAACTGAATTCTTTTTTCTTTTCCAAATTAAGTCTTTTTTTTTTGTATGCGTGTGTGCATGCATGTGTGTGTAAGACATTTGTTTTTTTTTCCATTCTCTATTACTTATAAATTTTTCTTGTTATCTGTGAGACAGATTATAAATATGAATGAAGTACATTTTTGAAAAAAAAAAAAAAAAAAAAAGGAAGAAAAATTAAAAAAAGCTGATTATCTGAAAAATAAAACTCATATCCTTCTCTGTCCACAGATTATAATAATAAAAGAAATGACAAAAGAAAAATTGTGAGTGAAATAATATGGAAAAATGCAAATAAAAATATAAATGAATACTTCAAATTTGTTGGGTATTTTATTTTGCATCTTATTATCTTGAGATAATCTCATCTCATCTCAGAGATAAGGTGTTATGATTACTAGCATTATTTACATTATTTGGACTGTTATCTTAATCTTCATTGTCATATTCACAATGTTTCAGCCTTCTTCAGTTGATTGGAATTTCAAATCAAACTCTTTAGGGCCCAGTGGAGAGATATTGGTTAGATCCAGTGACTAGACCCCAAAGAGTTATGAGTTCAAGACCAGGCCACCGCAGTGGTGAACCAAAACTTGGAGAGTTAATGGGAAATAACTGAGATATCCAGAAGAGGCATGGCACGTGGAATTGTAACAATATACCCTGGTGGATGAAATAAAAGGTTCAGTTCGAAATTCCAATCACCGGAGGCCGGAGTGTACAATGGTCGAAATATTGTGAATATGGCAATGAAGATGTGGATAAGAGTCTGAACAATGTAAATAATGCAAGTTATTACTATCTTACTTCTATAAAGATGCAGGTGAGATGAGCTTTTTTTTTTTCTTCTACAGGTTCATGAAAGAGTTTTTTTTAAAAACTCTTTCTTTGCTAAACTGTACATTGTAATGATCTTTGGTTCTTCCCTCATTGATAACTGAAGAATCTGGCTGATAATTCTAGGCCAATTAAATGGCAAATAAGTTCTTTATTGGTTATGAAAATAAGAAGCAATCATCGAGATGCAGTTTTCTTTAGAAAAATTGTCAGGTGTGCATTGTTTTGCTGATTATTACAAGAACATTGGTTTTGGGGAAATTATATTATCAAAATAAAGAACAGAAAAGTTCTTTATTGTCTTTCCTTTATCCAGATGTGGCTGAAAACATATCAAGCTGACTTTTCTATATATTGCATTTAACATTTATGAATATTTTGTATAAGAAAAAAAAATTGTTTTCACCATTAAACCCTAGATAGACTTTTTGACACAGGTTCTAAATGTTAACTCAGCATTGACTAATGTTGTAGACAAAACATGTAGCTATATTTGATTGAAGAAAAACTGATTGTGCCATTATGACATTATATTCATGGTTTTATTTTTTTTTCACTTTTTTGAAGCAATTTCTATAAAATGGCGAATCAAAGCAACCAAACATTGTGGTGAAGGCACATATTGAAATTTTATTCCAAGAAGTCTACTCTCAAAGACAAATTGCTATATTTGTTACAAAAGCAGTTAGAACTGGTACAAATGTTAATAAAAAATAAACTGGAGCACCAAAAGTGACAACTGATGCTGCGGAAGTTAAATGTTTGATGACTGAGAGCAAAAGAAAGAGAAGGAAACTGCTCCAGAGTTGACAGCTGAACTTAATTGCTCTTGTTAGCAACCAGGGTCACTTACAACTGTGAAAAATTGATTTAGATCAGTGGGAACTGCATAACCATCAAGAAATCAAAATAAACATAAGACATGGGCGAAAAATTGGACATTGAAACAGTAGAAAAATGTATTGTGGACAGACAACTCCAAATTTTAACTTTTTTCTAGTAAGAGGAGTGTGTGTGTGAACAGAAAGATTGGAGTAATGACGAATGTGTGGTTCTAATAGTTAAGCAAGGGTGGGTGGGTCTGTTATGATGTGGCAGGGTTTTAGAGGGAGAGAGCTGCAAGTTTGATTCAGGTCAAGGAAATTATGAAAAAAGAACATCTTTCAATTTTGCAAAGATATGTTGTACCATCTGATTTACACATAATTGAAAAAAAAAAAAAAGACAGTGATGATTCAAAACTTCCTTTTCTTTTTATATGTTGTGTCCTTTCAGGACATAGGAGTTCATGGCCCTCCACTTCCCCGTATCCCTTGTTGTTCTCAACAGGTTTTGAGTTTCTGCAAACTCACCCAGACCATGCTCTGCCATCCACCTGCCCAACCCCGCTACATATGTCATGTGCTTCTTTCCCTTGTCTCTTTTTCCCTCTATTTGTCCTGTGAGTATCAGATTCTCCAGGCCCTCCTTTCTCATCATGTGTCCCAGAAATTTCATCTGCTTCTTCCTTATGTTAAGCATAAGCTTCCTTGTTTGCATCCTCTCCAAGACCTCATCGTTGCTCACACGCTTGGTCCATGATATCCTGACTATCCTTCTATAGAAATCCCCAAGTCAAAATTAGGAACAAAATTTTTGAAATTATGACTTGGTTGACTCAATCTCCTAATCACTTTCTCATTGAATTTGTATGGGGTAAATTAGATAAAAGGGTTCTAAGAAACTACTAAAAGAGTGAACCTTTTCAGTACTCAAAGAATGGGAATGTCTATTATCTACTTTTTTCTAAAACTTTTGGAAAGAATGCCAAGAATTTATAAAGAGTAATTAAGGCAGGTGGTGGTTTTATTGACAAAAACGAAATATGATGCTGTTGTATGATCATTTTTTTTAGTTAATTGCTTATTTTTTTTGTCAAAATAAAAGGAAATAGACTTTTTTTTTAAGTAAAAGTCTATTTCCTTTTTATTTATTTATAAAGATAAAGAAAAGTTATTTAAGTTGTTTTTTAAAAGAAATGCAGCTGGTGGGAGGGGGATCTTTGCTTGGGCAGAAAAATTTTTTTTTTTTTTTTTTCCACCCAAGCAAGGCGGTAATGCCACTAGTAGACAGAGGGTTACAGGGATTGAGAGAGAAGATTGAGTATAGAGAAGAATGAAGAGAGGACAAAAGATGAATAGGTTTCAAGAAGACAGAAGATGGCGATTGATGTGGTATTTAAATTTTTGTAGATTGTTGTTTCCTTGCTTCCTTGATAACTATAGAGTTTCACAGGTGGGAAGTGTGAGAAAAGAAACTTGGAATAAAAGTGGCAGTTGCATTTAACTATTTCAACAGTAAAATGGTGGGACCTTGTTTCTAATCTAGTAGCATGCTTAAATTCACATAATTAGGGCAACAGGAAAAAAAAAGCTTGTCAGATCGGTTGCCATGGAAATATTTGTAGAAAAGACAGAGGGAAGCCATGTCACATTGGCGAGAAAGAGATTGAATTTGAGAATCCTGGTCAGAATGCAACAATGGATGCTCCAATAATAATGTCTTATTTATTTCCATGCAAACTACAATTGGTATCAAGAACACAATAAAATTGTTGGCTAGAGCAAGTTTTCTGCTACAAAAACATTTTTCCAGCATTGGTTACGTATTTTGGGGTTTCTATAAACATTCACCAAGTGTAAATAAGTGTCATGGGATAGGTACAAATTTTTTTTCTGATGAGAGAAATTTAATAATATTGCTGGATATGTACTTTCAAGTTAGACTGCTCACTTTGACAAAACAAAAATATTGTGGGTTATTGTTGGAAAGGTTCAGCCTCTTCTGCCATGCCTCTAGTGTGATGGGCTGACATAAAACAAAAGACATTCCTAACAGTGTGTGTGTGTGCGGGGGAGGGGGCTGCAAGTATTAATTAAAAAGCAAGTTTTACTTAATTCAACTAACAAAATCATTTTTTTTTTTTATTTTTCAAATATGATTGTAATTTTTAGGATTTTATAGGCATATAAAATAATAATATATATAAATATTTAAGAAATTCTTTCCTGGTCCAGTCCTTAAATTGTTTCACACATGATGTCAATATATAATTTTGAATCCTAATATTCAAAAGAAATACCAAAATCTAGCCAACAAAATCTTGTCTACCAAACAGACAACACCAGTTTTTGATAATAACTGACAAAAATACAATAGTTTGTTCCATCTAGATTTGATTCAAATGCACCAGAACGTCTTGCTAAATGATTGAGAAAATACAAAAGAAGCAGATGAAACTTGTTAGTTGAATTCAACAAAACTTGTCTTGCAAAACTTGCAACCAAAATTTCAATGGTATGTAGAAAATTAATGTAGTTTGAATTTTCACATGCATGAATTGATGACCAAATATGCAGCTTAGGAAAGTTTCTCAAAAAAAAAAAAATCGTGTAAACTAGGTTTCAGGGTAAATGATATTTTTTTATTGGCTCTTACCTGACATCATCATTAGAAGAAATGATTCTAAATAAGTAATATACGATTTTCATATTAAGATAAAGCATTGTCAACCATTATTAATTTGGGATTAATATTTCTTTCATTTTCACTGTAATTCCTTGGACCAACATTCTACAACCAATTTGTAAAGGCATTGATGAGACATATTCCTTTTACCTTAAATATGGCTGCATTCTTGGCATTGGAAAAAAATGTCTGTGTGCTGAAGCAGTGGAGTAGCTGTTTTATATAGCATTACTGCAGTAAAAGGATTGTTAGTTTAAATGTTGCCAAGAAACTATTATTTCCAATCCGTGTTGAGAAAGATGTCCTGAATAGTTGGGATAAAAAGCAACTGAAATGAAGATTGAAGAAATACAAGTTAAAAATAAACTATAGTTATTTTTTCTTAAAACAATTTTTCATAAAATGAAACCTTTAAACAGTATCAAAATTTGTCTGGTATTATTCTAGAAAGATTTATTTTGAAATCATCTGAACTTGATCTGACATTAAAAAATATTTCAAATTGGAATTAGGTGATTTTTTTCAGCTTTGCTAAACAGACAGTATGGCTGACTAAACCTTTCCTTACTAGTAACAGATGTTTTGATTTCAGCTTGTTGAGCCAATGAGTGAAGTGATCATTAATATGAAATCATTGTGGATGGATTCACATCAGAGATTCCGTCTAGATAAATGACCATTGAAATGGTTAATGAGCTCTATCTACCCATTTAGGGAAATGGAAAGGTAGCCCTGAAGATCATCACACATACTGAGGTAACTCAAATGGATCCATCAGGGTAAAAGTATTAATGAACATAATATTAATTAGGCTGTCATTGTTTTTATGGAAGACAACTCTGCATGCCATACCAAAATGAAACAATGATGGCGCATATTTTATCAAACTACTTTAAGAAATTGTTGACTTCACAGCAGCATCTGAGCTCATCAATAGAATCTTCCTCTTCTTATCCATTAGAAACCACCTTCCAAGCTCTGAATCCATCGGTATCATAGTGGAAGTGTATTGATCTACAGAATCTTACATGTCCGGTCAGTCTATTTAATCTCTTCCAAGATAGCCCTGTGCATTTATAAACACAAATGTTATGAGTTAGGCACTCTTCATTTAAGCATTTCATACCATATCCTAAATGAATCTTCCAATAGAAAACAATAATCCTGCTTTTCCTCCCAAGGCCAATGTATTAATGAGGAAGGGGAGCTATGCTGATGACACAAGTATTCATTGTTAGAATAAGAATGGTCTTGGACAGAAAATCAGCATCTCCTATCAAGTGTTCCAAGAAAGAGAACTGAAGATAAATCTTTCCAAAACAGAAATGATATGGAATTGGAATGAAATCTGTGATGGCATATCTGCTCTGAATCCATCAGAAAAATTAAGGATGTGAAATTAGTAACATTATTCATTATTTACATTATTCGGACTATTGTCCTCATCTTTGTCACCATATTTATTACACTGTGCCATGTGTCATTGAGGATAAAGGTGTTGGTTAGATCCAGTGACAGGACCCAAAGAGTGTGAGTTCAATACCCAGTTATGGTAGTGGAGAACTTTCAGAAGGAAATTAATAGGAGATAATTGATAATTGACATCCATTAAACATTGTTGTGAGAAGAGAATCAAAATTTTACTGACAAGTATGAGTTAGGAGAGTGGCTAAAATTGTAAATGAAATCCAAGAAGTAAAAGGAATGTGTAAGAACAACACAATATATTAAACCTTGTTACATTTAAGGCTGTAGAGGGGAAATCTGAATACGTGTGCTAATCAATGTTTACCATTGAAAACATTTGAATGTCAGAAGAAAACATTGTATTGTGGAATCTTTCACATTAGCCTTTAACTCCCTTCAAAAAAATGTATTTTTCTCTGAAAAGCCTTTAACCAATCATCATCTTGTTTTTGCAAATCCAGTCTTTTTATTGGTTAACACGCACCAAAGTGTAGCAAAATTCCAAATGAATCCTATTTCCCACTAAGCTCTTTTGAGCTGATTTCGCTACACAAAAAAATCTATAAAATTAACCGCATGACTTAATTCAGACAGTCAGCAACCAGAATGGTGATTTGGATGACGTGACAGGAGGAAGTCTTGCTGGGAATCCGTCTTTCTCATCAGAATCTGATCTGATTCTTTGAGCATCAGCTTAAGATGAAGATCAGAACTGATAGAAAATGCTTACATTTGACAGTCTTCAGGGAAAAGTGAGTGACTGAGGCGATCTTGGTTCGTTTGAACGGGGCTAGCCTTGATTTTCTCTTTTAGGTCAAGCCTACGTCACATCGGGGTGGTTTCCTGTGGAGCCCTCCCCTTGGTCAGGGTTAGACAAGCTTTTGTGTACCTAGTTAATGTGAGTAAGTGTTGTTCCTGGCCTGTTCCTGGCCACTTCTTTGGTTATGATCCAGGTTGAGATTCCCAACCTCCCCAGTTTGTTTTTGGCCCCCTTTTATCTCGACTGGGTCAGCTTATTGTATTCTGTACAATAAATATCATCAGCAACCAGAGTTCAATGAGATGCTACCAAACTGCATGACAATTCACTGACTCACACACCACATTGAAATCTCAACAAACTCAACATTTATCAACCATTGTCTGCATGTTAACCAACATCTACAGTTGATGTGGAAAGTGAAACAATTTTCCTACTAAAAAAGTAATTGTATATTTCACCAACTTAGCCTAACAGTCAAAGGCAAGCAACTCTTGATAACATTTATTCTTACTTGTAAATTACACACATACATGCACTGATAAATGAACGAACACATATGATTTCTTTCCTTGCAGAAACCAAATCATTTTAAATTTCTTAACAATCAAAAATACCAACATTTCTTAACATTCCTGCACAAACATTCTTTATGATATTGTCTTAATTATCACAACAGCACATATTGTAAATGTCGTTACATGTATATTTTATTGTTGATATAAAATTTTTCTTTAATGTTAAATCTTTAACAACAGTATTTAGTAGTTTCTTGCCATGCAATTTGTTTCTTAAGTCATTTGTATAACCAATATTTTCTGGGATACAGATGCTATAAGCCTGCATAACCTTCATCTTACTTAATTTTGCCTTCTGATATATTTCACTCCGTGTACATCCCACAACAGTATCAATGATAGAAGGTCATCTGGCTTGACCTTCTCCTGAATAAGGCAGGTGGCAGAGTATGTGTAGATCATTGTTCAGCAAATGTTCTAATATCTTTCCCAGGATAAATAAGTTTATGTAATATAAAATTAATTATCAATAATTTTCATTATCCTCTTTGTACTTGTATATTTTGTATTTCCCATTTTTTCATTTCGTAGGATAATTGTTACAAGTAATATTATTTAGAGAGTGTAGAGAAAATGCTTGTTGTTTAACAAGATGCAAATAAAAGCAATGAATTTACTAGCCTTTTTAGTAGGGAACATGGGAGACAAAACAATAGTAAGTGGGTGGAAGAGAGACAGACACTGAAAAGCAGAAATGCTTTTGCTTGTGTCAGAAAAGGGCCATAGCATTAGCCTTCCCTCTTATTATTACCATTCAAGCTGGATGCATGAAAAAGAAAGACAGTATAATAAAGTGGGGGCAGTCACAGAAAGCCACCAAAAAGCAGAAATTCTTTTGCTTGCTTTCCAGCTGTATTAAACCAGAAGACACTCTCCTGAAGTGATGATGTTTTCATTGCATACAGCGGAAATCAAAAGACTTGCCTATAGACTTATAGATTTAGACAGAAAATTTGTATTATTTGGTTCTGAAGAGTATATAGGAAACATCAGATGACTTTAGTGTCACATCGAAAGTTTTTTTTTTTTTACTGTCTTTTAAAAAAGTTTTAACCCATGGAGAGTATTCTTGACTCCTTATTACCTGGATTCAGTCATGTGACCAATTACCCAGAAAGATTTTGATCAGTTCATACATGGAGCGAAAAAGAGCAAACTGGTGAAATCTATTTTTTCTGATTAAAAGTTCAGTTTTCATCCATTTCAATGCTTTAATATTTAATTTTAAATGTTCAAATTATTTTTTAAAGTTTTGTAAAAATATTTCTTGATAATATTGGAAACACATTAAATTATATTGAAGAAGATTAAAAAATTTCACTGCAATACCTAATTTTAAAATTAAATTAAAAGTATTTAAATTCAAATTTCATGTATTAATGTTGGTCTTATTTTAAAGAAGAAAGGTTGAATTTTATCTTACAAAACAATTTGGGTAATTAAAACAAATTAACTTAAAACAATATTAATTTAGTTTATGCCAAAATTACAAATTTTCACTTCCAGTCATGAATCCATGCCATTTTCTGACACCTGTCGTCAAGCTATAAGAAACTTATTCAAGCATTTTTTTAACATTAAAATAAAAAGGTCTACATCTGATTCTAATCATACCTGTCGCACCTGCTTCCTGTGAACGATTGTTTTTTTTTCACTAAAGCATGTAAATAAATATATGAGGTGTTCCCAAAATAAAGAGTGATTTAGTAATTTGGTTTTCAATTTAAAGAAAAGTTGAACTTTATCTTAAAAGAACATTTGGGTAATTAAAACAATTTGGTTTTCATTTCCATGAATAAAGATCTTTTGAAGAAGATGAAGGTAGAGGTTGGTGATGATACTTTTTACAACAATATGATCAATGATCAATGATCAATGAATTTGTCTAAAAGAAACGAAGAACTGAATTGATTTAAAAATAAATTTTAATGACTCATATTTTTAGATTTTGTTATTTTCTCTTGTAACCAACAGCAGTCAGCCTCATCACCAGGGTATTACTATTGTGGGGGTGGGGACATCAAATCCACTGGAGAAGGGTATCAAGTCTGAAGTGGACTTTGTTGGTAGAAGTATATTTTCTCACTTGAAAATTAGTTCAAATCACATTCACAGATGGTTGGGGGTGGGGACAGACAATTTTGTCGGGGTACAGAGTGAGGTTCTCCTTTTCCCTCTCCATAGACTGCGTGCCCTGGTTCCCAAATCACCTTTCAACACTGAAATGATGCCATTAGTATGTAGAGTACTAGGTAGATATTAGAGTATAAGTGATGACAGCGAGGATATATTGTGGAAAAACAAAATGGTGAAGACAGTTTCAATGTTTGGGTAATGTTCTGTTGTGAAACATTGGGTCCTATAGTTTATGTTAAAATTTAATTTGTTTCTGTCCCACTTACTTCAACATTATTGAAGACAAAGGACATTAACACCTTTTAGAAGGATAGTGCAAACTTCTACACTGCATGTATTGTCCAAGAATGGTTCCAGGAACATGAAAGCAAACCAATCCTGTTGAGCATTTATTTGAAATATTGAACCAACAAATTCACTTTGCAGAACCTCTGCCACATTAACAGACATCCATTGAACTGCTGTTAAACATCTTAGCTCCTGATCACAGAAGAAACCTTTAAATATTTTGTACTCTACCAGATTAGATTTTGCTATTTTCTGGGTATATGTCAAACCAGAACCATATTATGTTGGTGATCCTATCCTCTTAGCAAATATATTTATATCCTAATCTTTCTTACTGCCCAATACCTCACTTCATTTCTATAAATTTGCCACTATATGAAGAAAAAAAAAAAAATCATCTGCCAGAATTGCTATGGATACAGGTGGGATATGTTTGTTAATTTAGTTAAGTAAACTCTTCCTTAAATATTTTCATTGCATATGAATTGCTTTTCATCACATTTTTTTTTCAGTTTTATCTGTGGTCTGAGATAATCTGAAAAGAGACTCCACTCTTGGAAAAAGTACACTTATATATGAAACCTTTTTACATTTAATATTACAGCATTATGGTGTTAGGCGAGATACAAGTATAAATAGTTTATGTTTAAGTATTAGCCTAACCTATCTGAAGACACAATTGGCATTTTTTAACCAATTTTGGGGAAAATAGACTAATCACATTCTTTGTCAATACATTTAATCCTTCTCTTAAGATGGAACATTATACAGTGAAAATTTCAAAACAGATTTTAGTTAATAACTACATCTCAGGAAACTACACTTATTGCCCCCTTCTACATTTTAAAAACAACGTTTATTAGATGTTTTGATCCAGAGGATCCTGCATTGTATTTTTCCAATATTGAGGACTAAGGTGGCCCAGTGATATGCATACTTAAAATTAATTGATACATGTTACTTTTAAAATAGTGTTTCTGGGGAAGGCACTCCCTACCTTTTTAAATTCAACACAAATTCTTTAATAAACCTAAAAAATTTTATCTGCCGAATTTTGGTTAAAATCATTCAGAAGTTGGTTTGCTAAATGATATTTGAAGAAATACAAAATAGAATGCATAACAAGTTGTCTTATGTGCATGCATAATGAACCTGGACAAGAACGGTGCAGATTTGTTAAAGATATAGGAACATGGAATGTGATATTTAGGCTCAGAATGACATTAAAAAAAAATGAGCAATAGAAATATAGCTCTACAGGAGGATGTTGAGAATAAAATAGACTGAAAATGTGAGTAACAGCAACGTTTTAAACAAAAAGGGTATTTATACGTAACATCATGAAGAGAGAGTTGAAATTTATAGGACATAATGCCTTATGAGCATGTGTAAATGAATGAAAAGAACAGGGTTTAGGAGATAAGAAAAAGACAAAATGTACTTAGAGCTACAAAGGACAGGAAATTGTGGAGAGCCATGATTGCCAGTGTCTTGAAAGTACTATGGCACCTAGAATATGTAAATTATTACAAATCTCTTCTAAATTTCTAATTGAGAATTTTCATCTAGCAAAATAAACCTGTTTAGATGGGCTCTAATACTATATGAAAAACAGTATTTTTTTAAAATATAAATCATTGTGTTATTCTTCTGTAAGCATGACGAAGAAATTCTCCCTCCAATTTTGCAATAAAATATAGAAAATTTTATGTCTATATTTCTGAGATGAGGTATTATGTACACTATTTACATTATTCAGACTATCATCCTCATCTTTGTTGCCATACTTATTACAACGTTTTGGACGTTGTACACTCCAGCCTTCTTCAGGTGGTTGGAATGTTGAACTGAACCCTTTATTTCACTCACTGGGGTAGACTGTTCTAGTTCCACATGCCATGTTTAATGGATGTTAGTTATCAGTTATCTCCTGTTAATTTTCCTCTGAAAGTTCTCCACTGCCTAAACCTAATGTCTTCAGCAACTATTTCCTGAGCCGACCAAGCAGAGAAATGAATACAATATGGGAACCAGTAATAAAGAGTGCCAGAGAAAAGCGATAATAACAACAAAAATTGCAATATGAGCATTGTTAAAAAGTGGTTGCTGAAGACATTAGGTTTATAATACCCAGAAATTCATACACAGATGTCCTCAAGGCACACATGGCACAGTGGATAAAGGCGTTGGTTAGATCCAGTGACAGGACCCAAACAGTGGAGAACTTTCAGAGGGGAATTAACAGGAGATAACTGATAACAGACATCCATTAAACATGGTAGAACAGTCTACCCCAGTGAGCAAAATAAAGGGTTCAGTTCAACATTCCAACCACCTGATGAAGGCCGGAGCATACAACGGCTGAAACATTGTAATAAATATGGCGACAAAGATGAGGACAATAGTCTGAATAATGTAAATAGTTGAGAAAATTTTATTTATGAAATTGTGTAATTATTGGTCTGATTCCAAGACTTCAGCTTTTTTAATCTCCTGTTGTTCAAGATTATTAGAAAGATTAATACAGAAAGCTCTAGTTCAACACAATGAATCAACTGATCTATCAATATAGTCTTTCCACTTCATGTCAGCCAAGAATATCAGCCTGAGAAGGCACAATGGAAGTTATCATCAGCCATGCTGAGGGAAGACAGAAATGTGTCTTTCAGATGATTAATAGAAAGCAATTTTTTTTTGGAGGCATTAAAATTAATAAACCATTCTTTGCTTCAGTTAACAACAGACTGAATGTCTTTTATGACATCAGCTACCAATTTGACCTCATTGAAACAGGAGTAAATGGTAAATTCAACATAGATACCAAGTTGAGAGTTGATGTCATTGAGAAAGTCATTAATAAAAACTAAAATCAATGTAAGACAAATGATAGAGCCTTGGGGGACACCTGTATTAATACAAAAAGATCTGGAAGAGTGGCCATTCTGAATTACATTCATTTCATGATTTGACAAGACCTTCAAAAATTTGTCTGGAGACTCTGGAACTTTTCAATTTGTAAAGAAGTCCTGTATACTAAACCCTGTTGAAAATTTTCATGATGTCCAAAGCTTTTAATCTTTTTTTAAATCTATATTTAAAAGAAAAAGAAGCAAACAGTGACCTAAATAAAAATAGTTAAGTTGTAAATGTGTTAAAAAATTAATTTATTGAATTTGAAATCTTAATGATTGTTTTTGTCACAGCCTATCGATGTTAGGATTAGGGTTATTAATGTGGAAAGTGAAATTGGAAAGCAGATTTCAATCTCTGACCTAACTGTTGATGTTGCTCTAATACCCTTGGGAAAGGCATGAATCCATCTCCCTTCAGATCTGGGTTAAATAACAGGTTTTACTGGCCTCTATTGCCTTGTCTGGCAGCTAGTGTAGGAGAATGATAACTCTCAGTTAAAAAACACCCCACTATCTTTTTTAAGAAGGTATGGCAATTGGCAGATAATAAAAGGAAGCTGTGGAGAGTCATAACCGCCTCTGTTATGAAAGGACATTGTATTTAAAAACAAAAATCCATTTATGTAACATGCTTTGTGGATTTCTTTATTTTTCATCTGTAATTTTTGCTATAATAAAGAAGCAGGTACACAAATTAATTCAGCTTCGATCCTGACACCCATAATAACACAATAATATTCTTTTAGAACTTCATGGTAAAATCAACTAGCAGTTTGGCAGTGTTCCTAGATTAGCGCCAATGATTCTATTCAGAAGTGCCTATATATATATATATATATATATATGTATGTAACACCAGTCAAAATTGTAAGGTATATTTAATAAAAATATGAAAAAAAAAAATCTAATAAAGTTTTATAATGTGCATCAGTAGAATAGAAAATAAAATGGTCCAAGGGACATAACTATATTATTCTATTAATAGTACGTAGATTTGAGTTGCTTCCCTTGTATTATATCTGATGCATTACAATAATTATGTGGATAGTCATGTGGACAGCTTATCTGGCTGTAACACTTAAGGTAACGCATTTCCAAGATTTTCTAAAACTTATGTACGAACAATAAATAAGAGAAAAAGAAAAATCATAAAATTAAGTTTTAACATTTTTTTTGATCAATGATATGTTTTTTTTTTGTTTTAGGTGGCGTATCGCTTCGGGACGTGGCCAATTTTTTTTTAATCATTTCGCTCTAAGCAAAACAAAAAAGCCATTAAGATGCAAGAGGTTATTCCATTATGAAAAAAATATGAGAAAAACACTATTAAGGTGAGAGGAAAATAAAAGAACAAGAATTAAGAAGGTGGAAAATAATGATTGACATTGCCTTGAAATTTTTGAAGAACAAAGTTGTTTGAAAAGCAAAATGTTGGAAGAGAATTCTACCAGCCAGCAGTGCGAGAAAAGAAATTAAAATAGAACTTCAACCTAAGCGTTTTCAAACTAACCATTTCAGATGTAAAATAGAGAGACCTAGACGCCAATCTAGCACTGCGCTTAAATTCATAAAGTCTAACTACCATAAGTTTATGACACAATTGCCATGAAAGTATTTATAGAAAAGACACAGGGAAGCTACGTTACGGCGATGGGAGAGTGACTGAAACCGAGATGTCAGGTCAGGGCTAATAATATTGCAGATTCTATTTTGTATTTTATAAAGAATCTTTAAATATATAGCTGGAGAAACAGGCCAAATGTGGCAGCAATATTCAATCCATGGACGAACGGTAGACTTATAAATGTGTAAGATAGATTCTGTCGAGAAAATTGTCTAATACGACACAGTAAACCAACTTTCCTAGCAGCAGACTTAGCAATTGATTCAATAAAACCTTTCAAATTCATGTCAGCGGAAAACGTTAGCTCGAAAAGGCTCAATGTGTCACTCTTCTGGAGGTTAGCATCAGCCATGCTAATGAAAGGTAAAAAAAATTCTCTCAGACAATTAAAAGAGGAAAGTTTCGTCTTGCAGGCGTTAATGATAACAAACCATTCCTTGCCCCAGTTAACAACAGATTTTAGGCCATTTTTGAGATCATCTGCCAATTTGACCTTTTCAAACTGATCAGACTTACTATTAAGAGTAAATAGATATGTCATCAGCGTAGATACATAGTTGAGGACGGATGATATTAAGAACTTCGTCGGTTTAAGGATAGAAACATGGACATTAATGCAAAAAGATCTAGAAGAGAGGCCTTCAAGATAACTTTCATTTCTTGATTTGATAAAGATTGAATCAATTGGAAAATTTGTCCAGAAATGCCATCGCGAATGTCAAACCCTGTCAAATGTCTTCGAGATATCCAAAGCAACAGTCCCAACTTCACCATTCTTATCGAAAGCTTGCTAAATTCTTTCACTTATAATCGTTAATACATCAGCAGTTGACCCAGAGAAGCGAAAGCCATATTGCTTATCTGAAAGAAAATCCTGCGAGATGTGATGCTTAACCAATTCAAAGTTGATTGTCAAAAAGAGCTAAAAAGCTAATAGGCCGATAGAATGAGCAGAGGGTTAGCTTGAGTTCTTAAAGACTGGAACTACAGAAGAGGATTTCCAACAAGCAGGAAAGCAAGAAACAGCAAGGCATTTATTGTAGAGTTTAGGAGCAAATTTCTTAAGGACTATTGCAGGGATACTATCAAGTTCACATCCTTTGTGAGGATCTAGTTTAGAGATGCTAGCAGAAAGCATAGATGGAGTTTTATGCATATCACTGAATACAGACTCAGTTCTAAGTTGAAAGTCAGGCAAAGATACTCCAGATGAGTCAAGAGTAGAATTTATAGGGAATTTATGAGCAAAACATTCATCTTTATCAGAGGATGTTAACACTTTAAAATTGAGTGAAGAAAGAAGAGATAGATGACTTATTCTTATTTAATAGGTTGATAGAAAGATCAGATGGTTTGCCGGAGTTCTTAAAAACTGGAACTACAGAGGATTTCCAACATGAACGAAAGTAAAAAAAACAGTAAGGCATTTATTGTAGAGTTTAGAAAAAACAGGAGCCAGTTCAGGAGCACATTTCTTAAGGACTATTGCAGGGATACTATCAAGTTCACATCTTTTGTGAGGATCTAGTTTAGAAACGATGGACAGAGATATATGCATATCACTCAATAGAGACTCGGTTCTAAGTGGAAAGTCAGGCAAAGATACTCTAGATGAGTCAAGAGTAAAACTGGAAGAGAATTTATTAGCAAAACATTATGCTTTATCACCAGGAGATGTTAACACCTCAAATAGAGTGAATAGAGTCAGGATAGAATGCTTACTCTTATTTAACACACTATTACAGAGTTACCAATAGTCACGAGAAGCAGACTTGTTAGAAGTTGTACGGTGCCTCATTCTATCACCAAAAAAAGACTTAGTCTCTGTGATGAGACGTCCATAATTATTACGAGCAGGCACAAAGAAGCCTCTTTTGTGTTAGGAACTATCACACTAGTACAGCCAGAAAATGATTCTTGGGGGTTATAGTAGCTGAACAGGTTGATGCGAACCAAAGGAAAGATTGTGGTTTCACCTGGAATTTCTGAGAAGGTACAAAAGCATCAATGCCGGCTTTAAACAAAAGAAGAAACCTCTGCGGCACAATTCTCAATAGAAAAGGCATTTCGAAATAAATCCCATTCAGTATTGTTGTTAAACAAGTCTTGTGGATAAAATGTTCCTGCTTAATAGACGGCCCAAAAAGAAATATCAACAGATAATACAGCGTTATCCGAATTGCCAAGAGGACATAGTTGTGATACCCGACAAGAGCTAGAAGAGGAGGTAAGGAACAAATAAAGTAGAGAAGAGTGTTGATCAGATTTTCTAGGGAAACAAGGAAGGAAATCTAGAATTTGATTGAGACACTGAGCAACGGAAAAATTGAAAGTTTAAATGCAGGCAACATCAGCAAGATTAGAATGATAAGCCACTTGAAGTGATGAGTATTAAAAATACAAAAATATTCGCAGATGAGGAGAGAGAGAGAGAGAGAGAGAGAGAGAGAGAGAGAGAGAGAGAGAGACACATTTCTATATTGCCAGAAATTTTGTTAAGAAAAGAAGAAAGAGAGCGATAAAAGGAAAAGAGATGGCTAACAAAGTGCAATAACGAAAGTCGAAAGCCTATGAAATAATCGTCTGAGAATTCAAGAAACAATTCCCTTGCATGGAAAGATTTTTCCTGTATGTAAACAAAACACCAAGGCCATGCGTATGTATGCTAGAATCTTTTCGACAAAGAGGAAGGTAGGAGGGAACAGAGAATTCGTTGGTAACGATAATAGAATTTAAATTAGTTTCGCAAAGTGCGAAGATATCTGGAGAACGTTTCAAAAGAAAAGATTCTACACAACAGAAAATGGTACAAATACCACGAATATTAGAGAAAGAAAGATTGAGTGGGTAGGTGATTTTTATTTATGTTTATTCGTGTTTCTTTTCCCTGTATAAGGAGATGATGTTTTAAGGAGAAAAAGGCCAAAATAATTGTCACTCTCCATTGTCTATGGTAATGCAAACTGGCCAGAAGGTGGCCTCAGGGTTGGCCACCGGAAATACAGGCAGGGTCACTTATCCATGCGCAACATGACACCACAAATACCCTGATATTATGCAACTGCTGATCAGAGCAGCCTCTCTAAGCGCTACCAAAGAGTTTGGTCTCCTTACTACCAACTGCCAACTTGGTAGCCTCATAATGAAAAGTTGCCACTGCTTCGTCAGATCATCAAAAAGTTAAGACAGTTAAATGATTTTGACTATGGAAGAAAGGAACTGGAAAACCATATCCTAAACATGAAACAAGGGATAAACCTCTATGTTCAATAAACATGGAAGAAGGCTGGAGCGTACAACGGCCGAAACGTTGTGATAAATATGACGAAAAAGATGAAGACAACAGTCCGAATAATGTAAATAATGAACATGGAAGAAGTTCTGAGAAGACAATGGGTGAATCTATCTACTCCTATTAACCTGTTCACAACACAGAAGCCTGGGTGCTTTTATCGAACATAACCCCATTCAGTCCAAGAGAGGGATTATTAAATTATTAAAACTTTCCTGAAGGTCAGCCCAAAAGTTGAAATCAAAAGGAATATTAACATAAAGTCAGATCACTTAATAAACATGTTAAAATAAATAAAAAATTAAATTTTAAATATTTAAAAAAAAGTAAACAAAACGTTTCGACTCGAAACGCTTTTCTTACAAATATGAAAATACGTCTTCGTTTATGAAAACGTTACGTTAAAATATAAATACGGTATCATTATTCATGCCAATTTATGAGTAACTTAGTCAATACAATGTATTATATGTTCATACATTTAATATATTACATGTTCATACATGCAATAATTCTTAGTGATAATATATTAGACATTCATCATAAAGTAAACTTGCTAAATAAAACTTATTCTAAAAATAAAAAAAAATCAATGCATACCACGACTCATCTTAAAAAATTAAACTATGTATTTTAATGATTTTTAGATTATGACTCTTCACAACTTCCTATCCTTTATACCTCATAGCAATATTTGTGTTTTTACTAAGTATCAACTTGTGCCAGATGAGTAAATGTCATAACACCACCAGTATTATTATTACTGTTGTCTGCGTGAAAAAAAACTTTTATTTTTTGTCGTTATCAAAAGCTAACATCTATAATTTTAAATGGCTGGATCGCTTGTGAGTCTTCATGTGCATAATTAATTGAAAGGGTCTTGTCGTTTGAGCGAAGCCATAAAAGTGTTCGATATACAGTAGGGGTAAACAAATAATCGTACACATACACATTTTAATTTATTGTATTTCTAATTAATGAATACATATAATTAACTGTGCACAGATGCGTAATAACTAAATATGCATAGAAAACAGAAAAAATATTATTATTTAATAGAAATAAATCCCATTTATCCATTTTAATAGGTGAAAAAAGTATTCGTACAATACAAAAAAGAATATATAATCTTCATTTCATACTTTGTAGAATAGCCATTATTCACTTCTGCAACAACCAACCTCTTTTTGTAGTTCTCAATCAATGATTTGCAAATTTTATGTGCTATTTTCTTCCATTCTTCTTCGCATATGGCCTTCAGATCCGGGATATTTATTGAAGCTCTTGATTGGATTTGAATTTTCGAATAACGCGATTGGGTTTAAATCTGGGGACTGACTTGGCCATTTGAAGATATTTACATTCTTTTTAGAAAGCCATTTCATTGTAGATTTTGCAGTGTGTTTAAAATCATTACCTCGTTGGAAGATCCAATCAGGAGGAAGTTCAAGATTTTCAACCAAAATCATTAAATTTGCTTTCAAAATATTTTGATATGCTGCGGCATTCATTCTAGCATCTATTAATGGTATTTTGCCAGCACCTTTTGCAGAAAGATGTTCCTAAAGCATGATTCTGCCACCACCAAATTCCACTGTTGGAACTGTATCCATAATACTCTTTCCGAATACGATTTTTCCTTATTCTTATGTTCACCAACGAATTTCAACCTGCTGTCTCTATGTCTTTTCAATAGCAGAGGAGTTTTCCGAGAGGAGCGTGAATTTAGATTGTTCCTATGAATTACATTGCTTATTGACTGTTTGGTGACAGTTTCTTGATGAAAGCAAATCATCCTGCATTAATTTCCTCGAAAATCTTGAAGAAATCTTCCGTGGAGCACCTGCTATTTGGTTTTCAACAGTTTTGCGTGTTTTATAATTTTCAATGAATGAACTAATGATAGTAAATAAAATATCCAATATTCAGGTTGTCTGAGACTTTTACCTTCTTTCCAGAGCTTAAAAATCAGTTCTTTTTGCGAATTTGTCAATTTTTTACCTTTTGCCATGATGATAACCTTCTTGCACGAATAGCAATTACAGAATGTTCTGTTTGTATTTTTAGGCTAAAAATAACTACTGATAATATTATTGGAACATTCTAGAGTATTCCACTTGAATAATCTAGAGTATTAAAACAATTTAAAAGTTTTAAAATCTGAAATTTGTATTGTACGAATACTTTTTTCAACCATTAAACTAGATAAATGAGATTGATTTCTATTAAATCAATTTTTTCTGTTTCCTGTGCATATTTAGTTATTATGCATAAGTTTACAGTTAATTACATGAAAATTATGTTTATTCATTAGTTGGAAATACAATAAATTAAAAATTTGTATGTGTACGAATATTTGTTTCCTCACCCCACTGTAAATATAGATTTATCGCTAAAGATGGCATGTCCAAAATGTAATAAGACATTTTTTAATATGATGGGAATCGGTTGCAAAGCCCTAATGTAACTTGACAACCATTGAAAGGGGATCTTACTTCACGCGCATTAACACTATTCCATTATATTTTTAAGTCGGCAATAAGATGTCATTGAGTGAGTTTGTCTACTGTGTGACAATCGCATTCATTTTTCAATTCAAAGGCACGTTTCTCAGCTCATCTACAGTCCAAATTTGGCTCTTCGTAATTTCTGGATTTTTCAATGATAAACTTGCTGCTAAAATTGAGACTTCAGACCGCGGGTGAGATTAGGGAGAGCTCAGTGCAGCAGCTGATAGTCATCCCTATTGAGAGCTTTATTTGGTTATGTATATGTTATGGTACGATAAGTTTAAAAATTAAAAGCTGTATTCTGAAGAGGACTAAGGTGTCATTTCCCTAGGTAGCCTACTTTATTTTTGTTAATATTAAATGATTGAAGGTTTTTCGGACAAACCTAGTATCACTGTCTCGTCTTCTGAATATAAATGAAGGTAAATATTTGTCCAGCATTGTGCATATTTATTTTCATTCAATATTAAACGTCTTCGTAATATTGTTCCTTGCAACAGTGTATATATATATATATATATATATATATATATATATATATATATATATGTAATTTGCTATATTTATAAGGGAGATATCAGAGATAGACCGTTTATATATATATAGACAATGTGGACATGGTAATCAATATTGCATGGCGACATGTTTCACGCATCGAATGATATCTTCAGATTGGCATTGAAGCATGAAACTGACAATAACCATGCAGTGTTGATTTATATCCTCCTTACCTCACTATTATATATATATATATATATATATATATATATATATAAATGTGAACATTGAAATCAGCACACAAAGGCGACAGACTGTTTCATGCTAAATGCAATCATCAGGCGTGATGATTGCGTTTAACATGAAACAGTCTGTCGCTTCTGAGTGTTGACTTCAATGTTCACGTTTACATACGATCTATCTCTGATACTGACTACTTTATCCCATAAATATAGCATGCCTTAAAACTATATATTTAGGAAACCCTTTACCTACATTCAACACCATCCTTTGATAAGACCACAGAAGTATTGAAACAAAATGGTTATTTTGTAGTGATTTTATAGCATATTTATGTTATAATTTTCGAATAAATTATATATATATATATATATATATATATATATATATATATATATATATATATATATATATATATATTTTATATATATATATTTATATAAAGTGCTCAATATCGGGGTAAAATTTAAATGGCGCACCCGCTCGAATCGGTTTAAGATATGCTATATTTCGTTGCAGACGCCGGCTTAAATTTGTTCAACACCTTCAGAGCCCAATATCTATGCTGTGCGGGCCTTAAAAGTTTCTGGGAAAAGCAGTTCAGTCTGAACAAGAATGTTGCGAGGGATCAGCTTGTTCTGCAAAATGTGTTTGATAGATTCCGGCATTTTAACTGACTTTAATTCTTCAATAATCTAAAAAAAATATATAAACAGTGTAACCCGGATATAAGAGAGTTGTCGGGACCGGAGAAGAAGTCTCTTACATCCGGGTTTCTCTTATATCCGGGTTTGGCCTAATTTATATACATTAACACAGGCTCTAATTTGGGACCAGAGAAAATCTCTTATATCCGGGTTTCTCTTATATCCGGGTTACACTGTATATGCTTAAAAACTATAGTTTTATGGTATGCTATACTTGAGGGTAAAAGTGATCAATATTCGGGATAGGGCGTATGTAAATATAAAAGTGAACATTGAGGTCAATCTGAGATGGTTTGTTTTCTGTATATTGGTATGAGTGTGTGTATAAGTATGAGACTTCAACACCTCTGCAAGTCATGTGTGGGTGAGAAATGTGGGTAGGGTTTGATTTATGGGGTTATATAATAATTCTATCAATGTTGTTAAATTTGTGGTTAAAACCACCTGGACGAAGTGCCTTGAGGCGCAAAATCCATTTGTCTTCATGTTCTTCTAATTTTTTTTATGGTAATCTTTGCTGTCTAGATATAGATATATAATATGATAAAAATATAGTTTTAAGCTATGCTATATTTATGTGTAAAACTGATCGATATCATGGATAAAGCGTATGTTGATATAAAAGTGAACATTAAAATCAACATTCCGCGGCCTGACGATTGCGTTTTTAGCATGAAGTCGCTGCTTCGTGTTGACCTCAATGTACACTATATATATATATATATATATATATATATATATATATATATATATATAAAATGATTAAAATATAGTTTTTTAAGGTATGCTATATTTATTCGTAAAAGTGATCAATATCAAGGATAGAGCGTATGTAAATATAAGATTGGATATTGAGGTCAACACCAAGTGGCGACAGTCTGTTTCATATTTGAACGCAATCTTTCGGGCATACGCCAAGTCATGGCCTGAGAAAAAAAACATATATATATATATTTCTGAGTTGGGGTATTGTAACTATTTACAGTGTTCGGACTGATCTCATCTTTATTTCTTTATTGTCATATACACGCCGCTTCTGCGAGTGTTTAATATATATATGACCAACGTAGTTTTAATTAAAAGTCTTTCCTAAAGTTCATAACTAAATCTCTAGGACAATGTCTAAAATATTCGTTATTGCATATTCAATAAAATGTACATTGGAAAACACCTAAGAAAAGGAATCAAGATTTTATGTCGTATCTGTAAAATGTCTAAAAGATTAATACCAACTTGTATGTTCTTAACCCTTGGTTAGGATTTATATTGTAGGTATCTGGGATCGAACTGGAGCAAACGATAACTTGAAGACATGACACTATACGCAGTGCTTGTCTGTCAAATATCTAAGTGTGTGTCAACCACCAGGTTGTGACAATTAGTTGCCCGGATGTACTCAGCGACATCTTGAAATGTATGCGTGTCCAACAAAGAAATATTAAGTGCAGATGAACTTAATATGCTGTTTCCTATTATTTCAACTTATCTACAGTTACGTCCATTTGTTGGAGACAATTTTGTCTCGCCTTGATGGTCTAAAAAAATGTTTGGGTCAATCAGTTAATTAGCCTTACAACATATAATTTTTTTATATGGGGGTCACGGACAAAAAAAAAACAATAAAACAAAAAAAAAAAAACGAAAAACAAAAACAAAAAAAAACGAAAAACAAAAACAAAAAAAAAACGAAAAACAAAAACAAAAAAAAACAAAGGAATATTTGCTTCTATCAAATTGTTCCTTAAACTAAGTTGCTCCCCTTTCTTTATCCAACTCAAGACGAGAGAAATTTCGGATTTAATTAAACACAGAACAAACGAATGACAAAGATTGAACAATTCAGCATTTACAAATTGATTTGTAATAAATCACAAAGCCTTTGAAAAGAAAAAAAAGATGAAAGAAAGAAAACTTCAAAGAAAGCAAAAATGACACGAAATTTCTATAATAATTTTGTAAGGTTATTCGCAATTATGAGCACATTTTCAACGACATTTTGACATTTACTAAGAAATTATGGACGATAACATCCTAATGTTTATTTATGTCGCATAAAGGCCTTCGTAATTTGGCTTGCGTTCAGTTGGAGAAAGATTATTTTCAAAAATAGCTTAATAGATTTTTTTCTCAACATTTTGTCTTTTCTGTCTCATTATCACCGCCCCAACCCGTGTCATAATCATCCCCCCTCATCTTCCTTTCATATTTCCTTCTTGTTCTCAGTTCTTTCCTTTCTTGATTCATAGTAATTACTTCTTTTTCCCTTTCTCTAATGTATGTACTCGGCTATGAAGTTTTATTGTGTGTGGGATGGTCTATTCTTCGCACATGTGTAAACTTTGACTTTTATTTTGCGTGTGTATGCACGTGCGTGAGTGCGTGCGTGTGTGTGTGTGTCTGTGTGGTCAAATCTTTGTCAAATTAAAAAAAAAATATCAAAACTTTTCAATTTATATAATGTCACTTCCCTCCTCACAAAATATTGCAATATTTATAATTAACAGAAAAAAAAGAACACCATTTGGGAACTGAAGATTGTTGAACATTAAATATTATTTTAAAGAAAAGATAATTTAAAGATAAGATGAATGTCCAAATATGAAATGCATTTAAAACAAACGCCAAGGTCCTCAGAAAAATTGCTGGAGTTCATCTATCGAAAACAATGTGTGATTTCTACAAATATTTTCATGGCAACTGCTCTAACGAGCTACTTTCACTGTATGAATTTAAGTGTGCTACTAGGTTGGCATCTCGGTCCCACCCTTTCGCTATCGAAACGGTTAAATGTACCTATCTCTTCTACTCCAACAGCTTCTTATCTCACACTTCCCGACAGTGGAACTCCCTTCCTCTTACTTGCTTCCCTGATAGCTATAATCTTCAAATGTAATGTCAATCAACATCTGATGCCTTGATCTTGATGCCCCGTCTTTCTCTTTATCCTTTCCTCAAACACCCCCCTCTTTACTCTTGCTTTCACTCTCGGCGTGCTAATGGCACTCTCACCTTGCTTGGGGGTGATATGCTTAAAAAAAATATGTGGTCAGAACGATATCGTTCCTGTTCAGGATCGATTTGTCAGGAAGGTAGCTTTTTGAGGTTATCGGCCTGGGGATATGATCCCTGCGTTCAGTAACTTTGCGAAGCGCGTCTGAAAACCCCCACTCCACCTGGTGACACAAGACTTGAGAATGAAACTCTGCTGATGAAACAGGTCTGAAACCTTTGACAGTTTGTACCAAGAACGAAAACAAGTCATCAGTGCCGAGGTTTCGAGTGTACTGACCTTCTTCAACGGCTGACCATCCTTGGCGCTTTAAGGTATACTCAGCATAATTGCAGTTTTGCCTCTGGGGGTACTGAAGAAACACAAATGTACCGGAGTCAGCGTCTGCATCAGGGATTAGTTAGCCACTCAAGCGTATACTAAGAAACGAGCAGACAACCTGTATATCATTTTTTATTGAATGTTGGTACGTGTTTCGGTACTTCTTATAATTTCATCATTTACATTTGATTTCATTCTAAGCTCAAATGCAAAAGTCAATACACAATTGTGACGGACAATAATTCAAAATTCTTCAAAAGAGAAGATAATTCAGCACACACATATGTATAATCATATTAAATCAAATCATATATATATATATATATATATATATATATATATATATATATATATATATATATATATATATATATAGTTCCTCCATTAGTTCGATGCATTCACTGGATTCGGAGATTAGAACGCAGTTTCTAATGGAAAGAGGAAATGAGGAATGATCTTTGCGAAGATCCCCAAGATTCAATATCCTGTATTTTTATGATGGATTCAGAGTAGGGTAGGTACCAATACTGCTTTTATTCCAGTTCTAGATCATAATTTGTTTTAGAAAAGTTTATCTTGAGTTGCATTTCTTGGAACACTTGGTAGAGGATGTTGAATTTCTGTTCAACATTATTCTTATCCCAACTATGGAAGCCTATGGTCATCAACGTACCCCCCCTTCATCATCATCAGCACATTGAACTCGGAAGAGGAAGCAGAATCGTTGTTTTCTATTGTAAACTCGTTTGGGATGCGGTTTGGAATGTTGAAATAGCGCTCCTCTCGTCACATCTGAGCTTGTATATGCGTAGAGCAAGAAGAGATTAAACAGATTGGGATACTCATTTCCTCCTCGTACTCATGATGATGTTTGAAATAGTTCCGTATTGGGCTCCTCTCCAGACATGTAAGATTACGTAGATCGATATAGTTCCTCCTTTAGTTCGATGCATTCACTGGATTCGGAGATTGGAAGGCCGTTTCTAATGGATTAGAAGAGGAAGTGAGGTCGACAAAGCACGTATACAATTTCCTTTTAGAATGGTAAGGAATTTCTTGGAGTTGTTTCATGACATATACCATTACCAGAATGAAACCGATATTCGTGCCAATTTCTGAGGTGTAGAATCGTTCATATTAGAACACTTTTTTGACATCCTAGTTCTCTGTGAAACTAATCTGAAGTCTTCAATCTCTTCCGCATAATCATAATTGGTTTCTGGTATCATTTCTAAATTAGATCCACACATGGCAGGTGAATGTGACGGGATCCCTGCCGTCGTCCTAAAAAAATGCACCCCTGAGTTTAGCTTCTGTTCTCTCCAAACTTTACATCAAATTCCTCACTGTTTCCTATTTTCTGGCTTGTTGGAAGTCATCCTCTGTAGGCCTCTGGGAAACCTTCTGACCCCTCAAATTATCATCCTATTAGTCTCTTACCTCTTTTCGACAAAGTATTCGCGACTCTAACCAATGCCTAATGTGGGTACAGTATCTGACTTCGCACGATCTCCTTTTTAACAGAGAATATGGCTTCCGTTTTGCCATGTCTACGGCCGACGTGTTAACGGCAATTACAGAATTTGTCTATTAAGCTTTAGATAAGAATTGCGAAGTTCGGGTTGTAGCTCCAGATATCTCGAAGGTGTTCGATAGAATTTGGCATGTCGGCCTTCTACGAAAGCTCAAGGGCTACGGTGTCACGGGACAAATATTTGGCTTAACGCAATCGTTCCTAACAAATGAAAGTCGTGTTGAACGGACACGTTTCAAGATCATTTTATATGAACGAGGGGTGTCCCACAGATCTGTCCTTGGACCTACACTGTTAATCTTCATCAATGATATCATCAGTTCTCAGGTATTTATGCAGATTACACAACCACTTACTGCTGTCTTAGTAGCAAGTTCTACAGACCCAACAGAGTAAACCTGGCAACTGCTCTTAAAAAGCACCTCCAATCAGTGGTTAATTGGGACATGAAATGGCTTGGAAATTTTAACACCTCTAAAAAACTGCTTTCATTTAAATCACTCCGAGAACTCTTTCTGCTTGCTATCAGAATGGCTTATGCTACCCCTCAAGAGAGCGACATTCTACGACTTCTTGGTATCACATTTTCCAATGACATTAAGTGGAGTGACTATATCGATTCAATTGTTACGTATACTGCATGGAAAGTTGGTTCACTGTCTCGCCAGAATCCATCTTGCAGGTTTATAAATCTACCATTCGTCCGTGCATTGAATATTGCTGCCATATTCTGGCTTGATGTTCTTACTGTATATATCGAGATTCTTGATCAAATCCGAAGAAGGATCTGTAATATAATTAATCCTGACCAGCCATTTCGACTTCAGTCACTTTCCCACCGAGATGACGTGGCTTCCCTTTGTCTTTTCTACAAATTTCATGGCAACTACTCTGATGAGATTTTTCCCTCTTGCTCCGACTACATGAATTATTTGCTACTCGATTGGCAACTAGGTCTCATGGATTTTTCTGTTGAACTAGCTAGATGCAACCATCACTTGTACTCTGTTTCTTTTCTCGCACTTCTCACCTGTGGAACTCCCTTCTGATTTCTTGCTTCCCTGATAATTACAATCTACAAAAAAAATGCATATTTCTGATTCTAGACTGATATAATAGAGGAACTTGTTATTGAATTCAGGGAGAAAGTCAGCTATTTTAAAAAGTTCAGCCTCATTGTCGAGAGCAGACCTGTGTGTGTGTGTGTGTGTGTGTGTGTGTGTGAGTGAGTGAGTGAGAAAGGGGGGAGAATTACGTCAGTTAATGACTGGAGATATTAATTTTAATTCACAATTGTAGTCTATCTTGTCAGAATTGGACTTCCAACTCTGTGATATTAACACGTTAAATAGCATTCTCCAAGAATATGGTGGTTATTGGACCACTGTCGTGTGGTGAGACGACCACACTCTACACACTTTCCTTCTAAGCACTGCTATAAATGACGGAAGTAAGTGAGAATGTTACAACTTAGCGCAACAGAGATCAAGAGACTTCACTGTGCGTAATTTCGCTCCGTTACCATAGGAACAGCCCCGATCATTTTTGATCAGACACACTAGATGGCTTAAGCCAGCGCTTCTTAAACTATGAGTTGTAGCTCCAAATGGGGTAGCGAATTCAAAGGCTCGGGTCGTGGACTATTTCAGTTTCTTATTAAATCCAAATATTATTCAACACTGAAAGACGTAGAAGATGCTTTACGTCAAATATTACACCAAAAGTTTAATTTGTTATGTTGCATAATACAAGCACACTCGCCATATTGATTTTTTTTACTTTGGTTTATTTTTGTACTTGAAACAAATTCTAAATTTACTTTTATTTTGACAAATAATATAACTCCTTTTTTAATATGTATATTGTTCAGCAAAAAAATAAATAATTCATGTATTTATTTATTGTAGTTTTATTTCACATTTAATACCTGGGGTCGCGACAATTCTCGTGATGAAAAATGGGGTCATGAATGAAAATGTTTAAGAAGCACTGACTTAAGCGGTTAATTTTATTTGATATTCACGATGATAGATTTTCCGCTTTACCGAATCGAAAATGTTCCATTTGAATGCACATCACCGTCGCGTTAATTTCTAAATAACGAAATAATTCTTCTATATGCTTTAAAAATCTGAAACTGATTCGCACGAGCTGGCTTTAAGAAACATTCTTTTCTTATTAAATTGATAGGTTTTACGATTTTGTTATTTTAGAAAACATTATGGGCAGCTCATGTAACTAGAACATGTCCAGATTAGCGACTCAGGATGAGAAATTGTTGAATCGAGTTCGAATTCTGAACGTGTTTGTCACATGCACTTTTGCACGCTCGCGAAAGGAGTGTGAATATATCTTTTTTTTCGCCACCAGCTATAACCCTAACCCTGCAACCAACCGAGGAGAAGAATTTAAGAGTGGGCATGGCTAGCGAGTCCATTCCGTAAAAACCTACTTGTTAGAAACCATAGCAACAACAGGCGGGAGAGGCTGTGGTGTCTTCTGGCGTGATGCAACTAGAAAGGGAAAAATAATCAATAAATGTTAACTTCCTATAAAACCAAAAACTGAAAGCTTCAAAGGAAACTCCCCAAAAGACAAGAAACGATAATTTGAGAAATTCTAAGTCCCTGAAAAAAATTTAAGAAAAAGATTTTATAAATTTCAACCGATAGTAACGCTATTCGGAAAATGAATGCCGAAGTTTTCTGTATGGAAACGGTTGTCTTACCATTATCATATTCTAATACTTCAAACATTTTATTTTATTATTATTATTAACCAACTCACCCTAAGCAAGGCGATAAAGCCACTAAGAAGTAAGAGGTTACTGAAAGTGAAAGAGAAGGAAAAGACTTTAGAAGGAACTGGAAAACCAATTCTAAACAAGGGATAACCCTCTTCTCCTGTTCAAAAAGCGGGGACGGGTTTAAACCGGACGATAGGCGAACCTATATACTCCTATTAATTATGATAATTATTTAAGTGTTCTTTTTTATTTTTGGAGTGTATAAAGAATCAATAAATAATTTTTCTTAGATAAGATATATAGTATTTTGGGTCGTTGTATTAAAATTATCGACCGGAAGCTAATTTAATCTGGTCAAAGACTGTAATTGCTTGCTTGCTTAAGCGCACACACGCAGAAGTGACATTGTCTTTGTTATTACACCGGCAGATTATCCGAATAAATAATGCAGAGAAAGGATATTGCTGTATGAATGCGTAAATATGGATAATTTTTGAATTATTTTACCCCAAGCAAGGTGATAAAGCCACTAAGATGCAGACATTTACCGAGAGAGAAATAAACCGAGTAAACCTTATTGAGCAGAGAGAGAACAATATGAAAAAAAATAAAAGGATTTCAAGGAGACATAAGATGGCGATTAACGTTCCATTTAAATTTTTGTAGTTGACAGGAAAGCAAGCAACCGGAAGTGTGTTGCACAAGTGAGAAGTGCGAGAGATAGAACTTACGGTTGCATCTTCTAATATCAACATGATTGAATCAATTTGTCAATGTAATATTGCGCTTAAATTTATGTGATCGATGTGGCGAAGAAGAACCTCATTCGAACATTTGCTAGGAAAATATTTATAGAAGGACCCCAGGGAAGGTACGGCTGGAGAGTGATATGGGCAAAATATAATTGCCCAAAATGTCAGGTAAACAAAGGTCTTAAGATTTACCATCATTTTGTGACTGACTGAATAAACCTGGATCAATAATAATAACTAACGTGTGAGATGAAATTAAAATACTAACAGAATAAAATAGTCCCCTCTTCAATAATAAAAAGTCTTCAACGAAGAATTCCATGTAAAGATGCTGGTCAATTTTCAGGCAAATCGAAAACGTTGTGACCGAAGAGATTAGATTATAGAATCCTAGAGTCTCAAAATCTAGGGAACTTTCAAGCCAAGTATTAGAATATTTTTCATACCGTCATAGATCTTATACATGCTGTCATAACGCATTGTTGACTCTAGACCAGGGGTCGGCAATTCATTCGACTCCGCGGGCCGGATCGTGTTGTAATTACGGGTTGCGGACCGGACGAAGGCCATTAATGAAAAATTAAGGAAAATTACATATGCAGACCCCCCTGTCAACCTAAATATTTAAAACCATAATGAAAATAAACATTGAGAAATCAGAGAAACAAAAGAAAATCTAACAAAAATTACTTTTCCTCAAGGAACGACAAAATACTTCAAAGTGAAAAAAATCAACCGAAGTGAAATGGATGAAATTATGACGTGTAGGTTTGAAACTGTTATTGAAAATTGTTCCACAAACGAACTACACAGACACACATCAAACGAAAACGAAGCACATATAGCCATACATACGAGTAGAAATAGTTGCAAACATATACACTTACGTACGTACACATGCGGTATCATCCACACATTCATGAGGCATGTATGTATAATGCGCGCGTATGTTTAACAGTCTTTAGATTTCTGCTACCTCGCATGTCAGTCCCTCCTTGGCCTCTTTCACTTTATCGTTCCTTCCGCTTCTGTTATCTTTTAATGTAGCCAAGGGTCATAACAAATATGTATCCATTATTTGACATTAAACGTAGGCAACGCAACTCGGTAGAACAAGTCTCATGAAAGATAACTGGCAGATAGTCTAATTCGAAAGCCTCGTCTCTCATGTTAAAAATAGAGTCATTGGTAATCAGGCTCGCGGGCCGGTCAAAATGCCTTCGCGGGCCGGTAATTTTAAACACCAATCATCATCTACGTTTTTACTCTGTTTAATTTTAATTCAGTTTCATTTTCCTCTACTCTTGAGAATTGGGGATTTGGTAGGGCCTCATAAGTTGAATAGTCTAGGGTCTCGATTCATCTAAATCCAGCTTTACCTTTACTCGCAAATTTCTTCTACACAAGATCGATTCTTTTCTAGGATTAAAATGATTCTAAACTGTTCAATTTCTATTGATCAGTGGGACAGACATAAAAAGAATGTTACTTCATGAAATAACAATTGATGTTACAGCTAAGAAAAGCTTTCTTTGTTCCCACATCAGTTGTTCATTTACAGATTTCCGACTTATCTAGTATATTCCATTTCATCCCATAGCAGTGTGCAATCAAAATCTATTGATAGAGAAAAGGCTTTCCGAAGAAATTATTTTTATCCAGTTACTAATTTGAATCGATAAAATTTAAATTTTCTGTCACGGTTCCGACGGTTTAATAAAGAATGCTTTCTGTTTGTCATGTTTCCAATGAGAAGAGAGATTTTTACGCATTGACCCAATAAAACAATAAAATCTAAAATTTCATGAAGATGAGCAGTTACGAATATCGAAACTATTTTGAGATAAATTTCACATCTTATGTCTGCAGGAGGTTAATTATTTTTTTATGTTAAATTTTATTTTGAAAAGTTTCTTTACTCGGCTGATGGTAATATCAATCATTGAACGTGTGCGTCTTACTCGTCATCATTAGCGAGCAAGGCCCTCATTTTCTTCACGATAAATCTAACCTTCTACAGAAATTTAAAATGTCTCTTCGATATTAAAGATCTTGTATATGAGATGAAACAAGACAAGTAATTTCTGAATACGAAGTTTTTGTTCTAGTTTTAAAACAAATAATAATAATAAGAACAATAATAATTGAACGCGCTGTGTATTTAAAAATCGAACGCATACAAACAAATAAATTCCACAAGAAGGTAATAATATAAAAGATTAGTTTATGAAAATCGTTAAATCGTTAAAATAAACTGACAGTGAAAATTCAAGACATTAAAAAGTGGACCCTATCTCCGTCTACGGCGGATTGCTTAACTCATATTTCTTTGGAATTTCAGACATTGTGCGTTTTGATGGGCCGTAAAATCCCAATGAGTGGTCGCGGTTGCTGGAAAATGTTTTTATTGAATCAGCATCTCTAGACTGGTTGCTAACCAAATCTAGAGCCTAGATGACTTTGCTACTTAACCCACAGCTGAAGGGGGGGGAGAGAAATTCATATTCTTCCCAATGATAATGAGAGTAAAAAAAATGGACAGTAATTTGAACTCGGCCCGTCAACTTCTCTTTCCGAGCAGCTAACACGGTTACAGGAAGTCTTCATAGAGACATAGCACTGCCTTTAGATTCTTCTTCTATATTTAATTGCAGGCAATTAATCGAAAATGTGACAAGCTCATGAATCCTTGGCAGGCTAATTTAGTCATTTAGACTCGTATCATCAATTAATGTTGCCTTTATCTTTGGAAAAGGTTTAAATCATCAATTGATGACATTTTACTTTTAAGCTTTAACTATTGTAATATAAGCATTAATATATTTTTCATGAAGTGTTTTGTTGAATATTGACAAAATTTCATATGCTTTAAAATCATGAAGTTTGTGCTTAGGACTTAATTTTGATTGATTCAACCTACACGAATTGTTATGCATATATTCCGATTAGAAATGAACATTTTTTCTTGACAGTTAACTACGATGTAATATGAATGTCACTTTTCTATAAAATCACTGTCAGCTAACAAACTTTGTTGAACGTTCAAATTGCTGTGTTGAGAAATATGTATTTATAGAATTATGTTATGGTGTTTTAAAAAATAGTTCATTTAAAACCTTCCCATGCTGCAAATTCGAGCATAAATTCCATTATGTGTTTATCTGAAAAGACACATAGAGATGCAGCGATCTTCTGGTCGTTTTAATTGGCCACTCCTTTAAAATAAATCAACGTTAACATTTCTTGTTTAATATTTTAAGTCAGATCCGCATTAAAATACTTGCACAAAAAGACATTTTAAAAAAGCAAATGTTATCTCGAATATTTTTATGAAGGTGTTTCTAGATAATTTACTTCACCTGCTGACACAAATCAGTTTTAACACAAAAATGAAGTCTTCAAAATATTTATAAATAATTAACGTTATTTTCAACTTATTGAATAATCTTTTCCTACAAATAAAAAATTAATTATAGAAATGAAAATAGGCAAAATATACTATATATAAACACGAAATTAAATACTACTTATCTCAAAATAGACTTAATCATACACATTTGTTTATCAACAATGTAACATTAAATACTTAAAAAAAATTAAGTTTATTGGAAAATAAAAAAAGCCAGTTCAACATGTGAAATGATAAAGTTCAATACATTTACTAAATTTTCAGCAAGAATTTGTTTTAATATATTCTGCACTGATATCAATGGAAATATTCTGAATTGATACCGACTAGATTATTATTATTTGAATTTATTAAATGAAGCATTCTCAGTTATGATTTATTTTTGTCTACTATATTATCTTAATTTCTGTTCCTTTTTATCGCAACTTTCAGATCGTAATTCTACGATCGTTAATCAAGAAACATGGTTCGAAAATAAAGTCTGATAAAATTTTTCTTCATAATCAGTTGTCGACATTTGATTTCTGATTTCCGCCATAAGCATTTTCATGAATGACTGGCACAACAAAGTTATTTACAAAATAAAACCCCGTTAAGATTATAGTAAATACACGCAAATGCAGTCATGTGTATTCATATCTATATAAGAACATGTATGTATTGTTATATATGTAAGGGTATATAAACACGTGTCTTAATATTGCAATTCATAATCACAGACAAGACAGACAAGTTTTCTTCACTCGCTAAAAGAAAAGAAATTTTGAAAATATTGTCTTTGATTTCTAAGATTCAATTATATATGTTTATTATAGAATATAATATATAATAATATATTATCGAATATAATATAATAATATTATAGAATATAATAATTTAACATTATAGAAGATATGTTTATATAATTATAATATTATAGAATAGAATATAATATAATATTATAGAATATAATATAATAATATAATATTATAGAATATATGTTTATATAATAATTTAACATTATAGAATATATGTTTATATAATTATATTATAGAATATAATATAATATTATAGAATATAATAATATAATATTATAGAATATATGTTTATATAATATAATATAATATTATAGAATATAGCATAATAATAATATAATATATAATATTATAGAATATAGAATATAGTATAATAATATAATATATAGAATATATGTTTATATAATAATATAATATTATAGAATATATTTTTATTATAGAAATAAAGAGAAAAAGGGGAAAATGGAATGTTTTAACAGTATAATACTCCTTCAAGCATTCCATGTGCAATGGAGTTGTGCATTTTTTGCATCAATTTGTCACCATTTTAACCTCTTTTCACTTCGAGGAGTATGCATACAGACATAGCATTATTTTCACTTATCCTTCCCGTTTTATTTGCAGGCAATGACTTATTTCATGAATCCTAGCGTTACAAATTAGTCATTTAGACTAATTAGTTTGCTGCTTTGAGAGTTATCTATTGATAAAGTTATGTACAATATAAATGCATATAACTGCCTTTATGTTCATTTTGTTTAACTTCGTTACTAACGGATTAGTCCGTTTTTTTTAACGGAGGACGTGCTTTGTATTCCCAAACAAAAATAAATGTTCTTATATCATTTTTCATTGATGCCTGTTCACGAACATCAAATTATAACAAAAGTCAGAAACAAAATGATATGTATATATCGGTTTCGATATATATAATTTGCTTTAGTTAAATGAGAGTGTGAAATAAAAGCCAACGATTTGTTTCCCACCAAACTTGACTTGTTTTGTCTAGTTTTGACTTGTTTTTATTTATTTATGAAAATACGGTTACACGTGTTCTTGACAAAAGCTGATTTGGTCTGAAGATCTAAGAATAAAGATCCATAAATTGTGTTGAAAAAACAAAGCACGTAAACAAAGGCAAAGAACAGATGAATCTCCACTGGAATGTACGCGCGCGTTTAGAAACGGATTCAGTTGATGCTTTGATTAAAAGAAAAAACCAAAACCAAACTTTTTACAATTACTACTTACATCATTTACATTCATATTAATGTCCTCATATTGATAAGGAGGTTAGTTCTCCAAGTTTTAGATCCAGGGTTGTCTTGTCGATTAAAATGTTGGTTTGGGAAGTTGAAGGCATAGTAATTATGAGTTCCATCCCCAGAGCAGACAATACAAACCGAGTGGAAACAGAATTAGCAATAAGTTTTCAGTACTAAAAAAGAAATACAAAATATGAACAGCAGTATTTGAAGATACCGATTACGTTGATTAAATAAAGCGTTCAGTTCGAAATTGCCCGAAGGTTACTCGGTTTGATTTCCCAGAAATTCAGACAGATACGATTTACTGGTAAACATTCCATGTCTTGTTATTAATTCCAAAGCTTCGACTCCAAAGAAAGAAACATCTTCACATCTATTAATTTATCCAACCATTTCTTCACTTCTTCCATTCTTTTCTCTGGTTCTGTGAATACACCATTTCTTTTTCATTCTATTTGAATTTCATTTATACAATGGTGAGCCAAAACACTAATGTTGAATATATGGACAAAGCAAGATTTGAATGACTTAAATGAAGGCCATATATTAATGACGAAAAGACTGGGTTATTTTTCAAAAGGTACGGTTTGTGGGCTACTGAGTTTCCTCTGTGATTACAACCTATTTACCATAGTACAAAAAAAAAAAAAAAAATCACCAACTGTCGACAGAAATATTAGGTGATTAAGCGTTGGCACGAGATATAAATGGGGGCATTGGTGGCCAGTTCGTACTAATAAAATAACTACTTTAGCACATAATGCATATAACTTTAATTAGTATGAAGGAATGCGTCCTTGTTGCATATTGGTGTTGTGATGCTGTAGTTAGAAAATCTATTTTAAGGATTATTCATTGCGGGAAGTGTTTTCATTAGGTCTACATTGATCGGAACTGTTCTCATGTGTCAGTGAAAGATTATCGCTTATTTCGATGAGTCATGAATTCTCACAAATAAGATGTAAGCCAGAATACGTGAGCGTCATTATCTTGGGGAAATGATGTTACCAGGATGCAAGATGGGAAAAAAAGACGGCTTGGGAAAACATCTTGCTGAAAAAACACTGGTTTTCTACCATTCATGTTGAAGGGGCTTTGTTGGGTATCATCTAATGAAACTAGTTACATCACTTCATAGAAACAGTTTTCTACGATGGCTGCAGCACCTTTCAGCAAGATAATGATCCCAGAAATGTGTGTTTTTTAAGGTATGCAATATTTATGGGATAAAGTGCTCATTATCAGGGACAGACCATCTGTAAATATAAAAGTGGACATAAAGTTCACACTCAGCGTCGACGGTTTATTTCATGCTTAAATGCAATCTTCAGGCCAAGTGTGTTGTGTTTTTACCAGGCTATTTATATATGCTTGTCAGTGGTGCATTATCGGTAGGTTTATTGTATTATATTGTATAAAATGTCCCCAAACTCCCTATATCTTAATTCCATTGAAAATTTATGGGATGTATTGAATCAATGAGTTCCGTCGATTAAAATAATAGCATGAGATTCCGAAGAGTCCTTTAGAGATTCTGCAAAGTCTATGATCGCCATTTCCTGTTTTGTGACCGCGCGGAAGAACTACCCTTTATTAGGAAGGTGATCGTCATAATGTTGTATCTCAAAAGTGCATCTCTGTGCATAAATTAAATTCATTAAATCAGTTTGAAAGATAAGTTAGTATTTTTCCTTTTCTTTCACTCACAGTAGCACCTTGCGTCTTAGTGGTATTATCACCTTGCTTGCAGTGAACTGATAAAACAAACAAACAAAAAAAAACTCATTTGTACAATGATAGGAATAAATAATAATAAACTGCCATAGTTATGAATCTGTCGAAGTGAGATCCCTGTAGGGTGAGGGGTTAGAGTTGGGTGCGGAAGGTGTGGGGGAAAGCCAGGCTCCTATCGACCGTTAATCTGCTACTGATAAGTTAAAAAAAAATATATTCAGTCTAATCTGTATTAGCGTAGATGGTCGAGAAAACGCAATGAAGAAAGAGGAATGTAAAAGGAGAAAATGTACTTTATTTACGAAAACGAAAAATAATAGATGAAGTCGAAATAAAAGAAGAAAGAATTCATTTTGTTTATTCCCTTAATCAGAATGTAGACTGAAATGTCCTTACACATCTCAAGATCAAAGCAAAAATTCTCACACTAAAAATAATATAAAAAATATAAAAAAATTTAATAAAAAATGGTTTCAGAAAATGTTCACTTAAAAAAATAAATATATAAAACAGGTTTCGAACTTTATTCACAAAACATATGGCACGAAATTGATATGCTCAACAGTTGAACAAGGCCTTGTTCAACTGTTGATCACTCCAGACAATGGTACTTTCTCCCAGCATAGTTGTAGCACAAGTTGACTTTGAAATTTATCAAATGTACCTGAGCAGGCGTCTGTAACAGGGATTAGGACTCCATAGTCTCCCGAGACTGGCGGATGCCTATCACTTAATTTATAATTGAATTTCCATTGTTGTTGAATAAAGAAAATTGTATCCAACACACCCACAAAAAAAATATAAACATTTACTAAACTTTGCATCGTTTAGCACAAGGCCACAATAGTAGGGACAAAACACACGGCACTTATAAATGGTTTTAGTGACTTATTTTTGTTCTGTAACATTTACCTCTTGCATACGTACAAATGATATCGAGAACACTTACATTAATCTTTATAAAATTAATCGTGTAAAAAATCCAAGTTTTACACAATAAATCTCATATAATTTAAAAAGATTAACAAATCAGCGTTTATGCTAATAAATCCCTAATCAAATGTAAGTCGATCTATAAATTGCAAGGAATGAAAATCCTTAAGAATCTCAGCATACTTCTTATTCAAGCGAGATTCTCTGGAATTATTTACATGTTGAAGATTAACTGTGATGATTGATAATCTGCGATGATTCTTTAATCTGTTAATAGCACAAAGAGTTTAGAAGGTCATATTGAGCCAGTCTTTCAACTAGACACGGTCTGCTTTTCAAAAGACAAAACAGCATTAGGATAATTATTAAAGTTTTCAAGTTTTTAGGTTTCAAGATAGATATATATTCTAACCTAAAAATAGTCAACTTTCTTGATATCACTCTTAACCTTTCCAACATGACCTTTAAACCCTTCCTAAAAGAGGGTCCCCTTCTATATTAATGTCCATTTTAACCACCCGAAGTCAATTATAGAACATATACCAAAAACAGTCAACACAAGAATAGACAGGTTATCCTCTAATAAAAAAAGGTTTTAGTGAGAATAAGTTTATATACAACCAAATACTAAGAAATAGCAAATTAAAACAAGAGTTACACTACCAGGATGAGCCTAAGAACCTAAATTCATAAACTCTAAAAACAGAAAAAGTAAAGTCATATGTTTCAACCAACCCTACTGCAAACTTTCCAATATTAATATAGGTAATTTCTTCTTAAAACTAATAGATAAACATTTTGATGACAAGAATCCTCTATCAAAAATTTTTAATAGAAAATCACTTAAAATTATTTACTCTTGTGTTAACAATGTAGAGAAAAAAATCATCTCATCCCACAATAGTAAGCTACTAAATAAATTTCATTACAGTGAAGTAACGGATATTGAGGCCACATGCAATTGCAGAAGGACAACGGAGTAGACAACTGAAGAAAATATAGACCTGAAGAAGACCTAAATTGGAATAACTGCGGGAAACTGGAAGCAACGCTTATATAATCACACATTATTCTGGGTCTTTCAAAAACTAAACAGCTTTATCTAGACATTAATGGGATCTTATTGACAAAGGTCTCACACCGGAATTGGAGCGGAAATTTATATCCAGAGCTCAAACTCCTAAGAACTTCAGGAACCATTGTAAGCTATGTCTGCTGGAGAAAATACTTATAATTTAAGGCAGCACTGCATCATTCAAAAAGTTCAGATTAACTCCACAAAAGACCTAATAAATATATACCCAGATTGGTTTGACCTCACAGGAAATTTCGCGGGTGAATACAACATTGTCCTAAAACCGGACAACCACCCTGTATTGTACGTATCTAGGAAATGACCCATCCATATGAGAGATGGGATCAAAACCAGGTTAGATGACATGGTGAGACCTGGCATCATTCTCAGAGTGTGCGAGCCTACGGAATGGGTCAACAGCCTAGTAGTGTATGTCCGCAAACGCAATGGCAAAATTAGTCTTTGCTTAGATCCAAAAGATCTAAACAGGGCTATCATGCAATGTCAGCATAAGATGCCCACATCAGAGAAGCTTGCATACAAATTCTCCGGTACCAAGTACTTTTCCGAACTGGATGCCAAAAACGTATATTGGTCAATCACACTCGATTCTGCATCACAGCTACTGATCACTTTCAACTCTTCTTTTGGAAGATATTGTTTCCAGAATGCCATTTGGCCTGGTAATGTTCCAAGATGTATTACAGCAAAAAATGGACATGATACTGAAGAAATGCCCTGGGACACTAGGTTTAATCGATTATAGTAAAACAAAAGAGGAACATGACTGGAAACTGCACAACTTAATGAAAATAGCACAGATCGAAGGGCTCAAGTTCGATAGTGGCAAATGCGCTGTCGACCAGAAGTAAATACATTTCTTTGGATCCATCTATGACAAGAACGTGGTACGCCCTGATTCCAGTAAGGTGGATGAAAAAAAAAAAAAAAATGGTCAAGCCCGACAAATATCACAAACATACAAAAAGTACTGGGAATCATAACCTATATTGTACCTTTTATTCCGCGTCTTTCTGATCTCACATCACCAAAGAGATATCTGATAAAAAAAAAGAAACAGAATACAGATGGACTAAAAGTCTCTTCAACAAATCAAAGTGCTAATTTGCAAGGAGATGCTACTGACTTACTTTGATCATGATAGACAAACCATAATCCAGGTCGATTAACACAACTGCAACAGGTAACAAATGATGACCCAACATTGTGCAAACTAAGGGACAGGGTTGTGAGAGGTTGGCCCGAATATGCGATCATACTGGCCATATCGTGATGAGTTAGCCATTGTTCCATAGTCAATGCAACTAAAAGTATTCCACAAGATCCACTATGACTATCAAGGGAGCGAGAATTGCAATAAAAAAACTGTATGTTCTGGAACAACATCAATAAAGACATCGACAGGACAATTCAACATTGATACATGCCAAAAACATCAAAAAGTGCAGAGCACTGAACCTCTGATGCCGCATGAGATTTCGGTAAAACAGCAAATAATGGCCACTGACTTGTTCTACTTCAATGGATCCAACTTTATGTTGATTTTTTTTACTCCCAGTACCCTTTTATACGGAGATTGAGTTCTCCAGCCGGGAGGTAATAAGCCAAATCAAACAAATATTTGGGAAACAAGGACTCCCAGACAAGATGATTAGTAGCAACGGCCCCTATTTCAGCTCAGAGATATTTTAGCAGTTCGCGAAAAAAATTGGGGATTTGACCATCGCACGTCATTTTCCAAAATATCCACAATGAAATGGCCTCGCAATATGTTGCGTGCATTCAATGAAATCTGCCATCAAGAAGGCTATATTGAGCAGCAAGGGACATTGACAAGGTATTATTATGCCTCCGAGCAACTCCGTCACCAGGGGAACTATTGTACAACAGAAAACTGGTGAGGAACATTCCAGTAAAACATGCCAACCACTTCACACAAAAAGAAGGAATATCAGCGCGATTATATCAGAGACAAGCTGGACAGAAAACATTAAGAACCAGCGCACAAAAGATCTCCCAATCTTCGTATAGGACAACATGTTAGAGTGTTCAACAAGGATGCAGGTATATAGACTATTGCAGTTGTCATGCAAACGTGCACTGAACCGCAATCATACATCGTACAGACTCTATCCGAATAAATTTTCTGTAGGAACTGTCAGCACCCGAGGGAAGACTCATCTCAAACCAAAACGAGTCATATAGGTATATCCATCTGAAATCCCTCAAAGATCAACCCTTGATCCTACACCAAGAATAGAGACCAACTCACCATCAGATGACCCAAGACAGCATGCCCATCATGAAACACATGATGCAAATCTACTCTCTGGTACGACAGGACACATAAGAAAAATCCGGCCGCATAAGATTCAATGAAAAAAGACATTTTTTTTTCATTTTTCCTTGTTTCTTTTTCTCAATTCTTTATAAAAGGGGGGGGATGTAATATTGTGCTTCCAATTATCTCCCCTAGCCTAGTCCGCCAATAAAGGAAAGTATAAAACGGATCGGGAGGAGGGGGTGAGAAAAACATATGGAGAATAAAACAAGCAGCAAGCTGGCAAGACCCTAAGATTTGTGTTACGTGTCTTCATTTCTCATAAAACGCTATACCTTGTGCCAGACTAAGCTGTGTACGACTATAACTACTGACTTGGAAGTCGTGTATTACACAAACGTATATAAATTTTATTTTGTTGTAAAAACAAAATGTAAAATGTCATGCATTTTTATGACCTTTTAGGCTCAAGCGGCCAAGATCTTGTGAATCTACTTTTTTGAATACTCGGAAAGGGATTTTACATAGATTGGCCAATGGCAATCAAGATTTTTCTAGCACCTAAAAATTTATGACCCCCATCTAGAGGAAAAAGGACTGCTATCAGCAGTTGACAGGTGGAAGAGAGTTGAAGAGTAAACGACAGAGCATCAACTTCGGCCAGAGCAGTTTTCACAAGACATCACATAGAAGGACTGTCCAGTGAGAGATTATAAATCTGACGTGACAGATCGAAGGCATATTCGTACGACAAATTTCACACCCCAGAACCTACAAGAATTTGCCTACGTCAAATCCCCTTCAAGCTGAGAGGTCCTTTATAGAGCCGTTACAACAGAGGTTGGTGTCTTTTAAAAGATTCTGCCTTGTGCCATATTGTGAATCCTTTTACTCAGAGTTTTCCCTTGTTTTTGTATTTTTGAATGGATATAATTTGTATACGAATCCGTTGGTCTTATCAACATTTTTGCTGACTTGTATTTTTTCCTGTTTCTGAATCAAATCTTTTTATTGCTTTCTGAAAGTGTTATTCTGCCTAAAGAGGCGCACGAAAGAACATTTTTGTTCAGCCTCTTGTTTTGTACTTTTCTAATTTGTAATTGTAAATAAATGTGTTGTTCCTTTTAAAATTTTGCGCAGTGGCCGTCTTGTTTTTTTTTAAATTTCGCCTATTTCCGAGAGTTGCTATTTCTACCAAGTTTTGTGTCTGGCACAAGAACTTGGAGTTGGTAGGAAAGCAAAGTTTTTATAAACGTTTATAACAGACAATAGTAAGATAAAGAAAATTAATGGCAATAAAAAAATTTAAATTGAAAAAAAAAATTATCAACAGAGTAATATCAAAAGAAAAAGAGTTAATTAGCTAAACAGTGTTATTCGATGATTGACTGCCTAGCTAAGAAGTGAGTAAAAATTCTTTAAGGAAATCTACGCATGAATAATTGCAGAGGGTTAATTTGTTTTTTTTTTTGTTTTTTGTCAGAAACACAACATGAGTAATGATAGCGCAGGAAAGCTTAAGTTGTTCAGGAAAAAGATTAGGAAATACCATTTTGATGGAATGCAAAAAGTAGAACAGATTTCTGATTGTGGTAGATAGTTACGTCAATGTGACGGTACCAGTTAAATGTTCTTTCGACAAATCCTTTGAAGCTGAACTCGATAAATGTAATAACGTTATTTAAAGGTTTTTAGAAACTATGATTTTCCAATCATTGCTAAACCAATAAATATTTTTATCTGAATCCAAGTCGATTAAATAAAACAGCAGAAGAAAGCAATTTATTTACCAAAGCCGCATATTTACATATTAAATTTACCGGGGTTTAAATATTGTTATTTATTTAGCGTAGTTTACATAAAACACAAAACCCACGAGTATAAGGCATCAAAACACTAGTAAAATCCAGCTTCATGCTTACAAGATGCCCTTTTTTTCTGTTGTCGCCGGATCATCAGTGAACAAGTCAAAATTTTCAAATTTTCTTTTACTAATAATAAAGTTCAAAAGACACTTCTAAAAATAGTAAAGATACTAGAATTTAACGTATTTTAAGATCAGCAGTATTTTTTTTCCATAATATAGATAACTAAAGCAACAATATTCAATAAATTTTTAGTGAACTTATTTGGTTTGGCTGACTCTAGAATTTCTCGTCATACACATTATATACGATTGCGTCTGGCAAGAAACAGCCTGTCGCCTCTGAACATTTACTTCAATGTTCGCTTTTATATTTACATACGCTCTATCTCTAATACTGAGCACTTTATTCCATAAATATAGCACACCTTCAAACTATATTTCTTCATATATGATAAAATATAGTTTTAAAATATGCCAGATTTATGGGTAAAAGTGTTCAATATCAGAGATAAACCGTGTATACACATAAACAAACCGATCAATAAGTTCATATCTTGACTATATTTTTATTTATAAATTACATTGCATAATGTTCGATTCATGCAATAGAATTGTTATAAGTTTAGTGTATCAATAAGGAAGCATATTATGTTGAAAAAAAATAATACTTTTGTGTAAAAGTGAATGTTTTGTCATCATTAATCTATCGACTTATGAAGAACCTGACAACAGCTGTTGAAGAATTCCTTCTTCGGAGAATTCTTCAAGAGAATGCAGTTTTAGTTTATGACGAAACCCAATGACGTCATCAATGGACGCGTATCAAACTTAATTGTTAGGGCAATATATCTTCACTTTATTGAAAACTAGCAGCATGGCCCGGCGTTGCCCGTGCTTGATTCAAAAATCGTACGACTCATACAGCAATCGCTATCACTTCACTTAAAATATTTTTGCCCTTCCTTGCCTTTAAAGGAGTGTCCTGTGCCGTGCTGATGTTGCTACATGCCTTACTTCTTGCCTATCTCACACTGCGAATATTTTCTAAGCTCTATATTAAACATTAAATCTGTTACGAAAAAAGAACTAAAAAAAAATGAACACAAAACGATGAGCTTTAAAAAAGGACTCGTAACTGGAAAAACAGAATGAAAAAACAATGTTAAAAACAAATACTTTTTCACACCCAACACAGTTTCCTGAAATATTGAAACTGGCCATACTACTTGGGCGGGGTTGTTATTGCCCTTGTTTTGTTAACCCGGTACTTTGGAAACCATATATTGATCCGATTTTAAGTTCAAATAAAAAGAGCTCAAAAGTGTTTAACAACGCGAAGTCAACTGCACAGAGTCCAAAATGAGGTGAAAAGTTTAGATGTACTGGGCCGCATAGTGCAAGCGAGACATTCAAATTAAAACCCCCCAAATCCATATCACCTGTGAGTTAATCGGTTTTTTTACAAAGTTTGAGTCACAAATAAAAATCGGGCTCCGGCATGACACAATGACGTAAATTGAAAAATCGGATCTGAGATGCGGCCTTACACTTAGAGTAGCAGTGCTTCTCATACGGCCAACTTTACGTAGCCTGCTCTCGGGTCAGCAGGCGCGATGATGTGTTCCTTTCTTCACCCTCACAAAAAGCTGAAAATGTGAGAAGCACTGCTCCTCTAAGTGTTCACCAGTGACAGACAGCGTTTGTCCTTGGGCCTTATTAATTGTCATAGCAAAACAGGGTGCCACTGGGAATTGGGATCTTCTGAAAGTGAAAGGTACGTTGGCATCTGATGGATACAAATGCATCCATGGGATAAGCACTTGCTCCCCATTACGGCAGCAAGTTATAATTTTGGCCTCAATAATGTTTGGGTGTAGGGCCTGAATAACCATCCTGGTCCCATTACAGAGTTTCGGTGGACGCAGGTTTCTAAGCAACATAACCGGGATCTCCAATTTATGTTCCAGAATATGAGGTGGGAGACCAGCGGGGTGGAGGCTGTTTAAGAACTCCACTGGAAAGTTCGCCATTTTAGCAGGGTCTGCAGTTCTGTCAATGGATTTGTAAACGTGAAACACCCCTGGCACAGTTTCAAAAATCTGTCTATTAAGGGTTGTCAAAGTGGTGTTTTGGGGGGGGGGCAAGAGTTGTCTGCCCAGCAAGACACTCAATATTGTTGTAGTTGGTTTGAAGATCAGGAGAAACTGATTCCCTGAGTGTTGCTGGCGTTGTGACCACTGTAGACAACCAATGGACGTTTAAAAATTCATTAGTGTCCGCTGGAATAATACCTTCGCTAATAATGAATTCGAAAATTCGGCGGACCCAACATCGCCAGTTAGGTGTGCACGCATGTTGGTGGTAAGGTGCAATGGTCTAAAAGTGGGCCAAAGTTGTGACGATTTCAAGCACCCTCGAATAGCGTCGGCCCTTGTTCCCTTAGGTACAACGGGGAGGGTCTGGCGAAATTCACCGGATAGAAGGAAAATTATACCTCCCATAAGGTCATCGGAGTTTCGAATATCCATAAGAGAGCGGTTTACAGCCTCGAGTGCAGTTTTGGGACTGACAGTACACTCATCCCAGACGATGAGCTTACATCGCCTGAGTACCTCCGCTAGACCTGATTGTTTGGCTATACGGCATACAGCTGTTTCTGTCTTAATCAGGTCAAGCGGAAGTTTAAACGTTGAGTGCACTGTTCGGCCACCCGGTAGTTATGTGGCAGCAATGCCTGAAGACGCTACGGCTAGCGCCACTTCGCTATAGCGCCGAATTTCTGCAAGAAGCAGTTTTGTTACGACCGTTTTTTCCGTCCCCGCAGGCGCGTCCAGGAAGAAAATTGATCCTGCATCCTGCCTGATGGATGCAAGAACCGCATTGTAAGCGGCCCTTTGGTCTATGAGAAGTTTTGGCTCATTTGTTGTGACATAGGCGTTGAGCTCCTCAACAGAGTAGGATGTCTCCTGCACAATCTCAGGGGAGAGACTGGAGGAAGCCACACGATCTGGCGTTGGAAGCCCAATAGCGGCGAGAGATCCCCATTTTCAACAAACAGTTTCTCAATGATTATAAGCGCCCTGTTGTAAATTTCATCGTTGAATGTAAGAGCTATTGTTGGACACAGCAGTTGCGCTCTCTGAGTATG